>CACVBM020001116.1:0-143317 GCA_902728155.2 Microthlaspi erraticum
GAACACGTCATCACCTAATAAAATATTAGACACATGTTGCGACAATATATAATTTTTATTTCAATCCAAGTGATCTAGACTTATTATTTATCACTGATATATTGGACTTGATAGACATAATTTTTTATTTCTTGATGCGAGAGAAATTTTAAACAAAAATTAAAAGCACACAATTGAATCATGAATGTTATAACTTATTTTATATTTTTTTTTCTTTTTTTTCTTTTTGTAATGAGAATATGATTTTTTTTTATCCTTTTATTAATGAATGTTACAAATTTTGTTTTTAATTAATTTTTTCATGTTTTTCTGATTTTCAATATTTTTTCCTTTTCGAAATGGGAATATTTTTACTATTTTCCTTTTCTTAAATGACGTAACCTTTTTTATTTTTAGTTGTTTGTATCTTCTTTTTCTATTTTTTTGCTGATGTTATATATATATATATATATATATATATTAGTTTAATTATTCCATGACACATGTGACGATCTTAATACTTTTCATAAATTAAAAAACACATGTCGCGATCCTGTGACTTAAAAAAAATCCTACGTGTCGCAATCACGTCGTGCACATCCATCTATATATAGTGAGATTTTTGTAGATGAAATGTGTAATATAGTAAACAAAAATTTAATTAATTTTATTAGGCTCGTGTCGCAACCACGTCGCGCACATCCATCTATATATAGTGAGATTTCTGTAGATGAAATGTGTAATATAGTAAACAAAAATTTAATTAATTTTATTAGGCTAAACAATTAATGTCAAATTCACAAATTTTCCGATAATATTAGTGAACATAATTTTAGTTAAAAAGCCAACTGTAATTTTGAAGTATTATATGAAATTCTGGATTTATCAGTTTATATTAAAATTTGTGATTGTTTTCTTTAGAAATATGTTTCACCCGTAAAATAACTTAAAACAACAGTTTTCTTGTTCTATAATTTAAAAGCCAAATGTAGTGAGAAACTATTACATAAAATTCTTTGTTTCCACTTTCAATTACATATTCTCAATTTTTGTGAATATTTTGTATATGAATGTGTTCCATCCAGGAAATAATTATAAATACGGGTTTTTTTATATATCTTAAAGTTTAATAACAAGAAATCATTCGTATATGTTACAATTTTTAAAATATTTTTTGAATGACAATTAACATGGTCACAGATTTTTAATAACTGTTTTCAGGTTTAAACTTAAGATTTAATATTAGATTTTTGAAATAATTATTTTCGGCAAGTTCAGAAATATTCAAATGTGTTTGGCAATAGACATAGTAATCAGCTGTGTTTTTGGCAATTTGTACATGCAAACTTTCTTGTTCGAGGTTTAATAACACAGCTGGTGATGAACCAACCATTCCCAATTCTCATGGACATAGCTGTAATAAGAACACACTTTGCCCAAAAACCGCACAAGCCGAGCAGCTGCTCAGCTTGATATGTCAAAACCAAAGCGGCTGTTAAACACCACTACTACTTCAACTTTGGCAATTTGTTATCACCCACTATTTGATAATGATGAGGACATGCCAAAGCAATTGGTAGATAACTGGATCAACAGAAGATTGTATCTAAGATGAAAAGTGATTTGAATGTAGTATTGTTGTGACCGACCAAAAATATTAACTTTGAGAAATATAAGTTGCAAAGTACTCATTGCAAAACCTGACAAGAAAAGCACAACAAAGCTCATGAGACATCTATGTCAGTCATGCGACTTTGAGATGCTCTTAGCTGCTAAACCAAATTGGTTCGACTACGGGGTGAATTTTGTTAGCATTTTGAATGTTTCCACTTTCCAGTTCTGTTTTGTTCTTAAAAACTTGATCACATTTGTTGGAACAGATTACTCGCGGGAGGCACATCTCGAGAAGACCAGATGATGAGCCAAAAAGCATTAGAAGTCCAAGTCATGCAGGTGGGGGAAAGGCCAAACAGAGCGATCAGAGATATATTTCAACGATTACAATAGGACTGAAGAAAATCGGATAAAAATTTAGGCATGAGACTGAAGAAAGGGTTAGTGTTTCCTGGGACATACATAAAGGAAGACAATTGTGGTAAATATGCTGCAAAGAGCTGTCTTCAACAATCTGCATCATTGTGTTTTGAATTGGTTTTAACTTTTGATGAGATGCTTTTAACGGATCAGATCACCAATGTATAATTGAAATAGTTTGTAGATGAAGATGTTTTTTTGGTTGAAGCCGTTGGAAAATTAATAAGTGATGTGATAAGAGATGATGTAAAAGTAATGAAGGATTGGTGTTTGCATGAAAGGATTTATCAAGAGGATCGCCGATTTTGACTTGTTTGTATGAAGTAAGGAGTTGCTCCACTACTTTTTCATAGCACTCTCATGCATAAGCTTTCAACATAAAAAAAAAAACATTTAAAGGATTAAGGAAAAGGATTAGTAGGAGAAGAATCAACTCAAAAGCGGCTATGATGGGATTAGTTTATTTGTACCAGCAAGTTGTCCAACGTTGACCAGCGGTTCCAACCGCAGCAAACAGAACTGAACGAGCAGCTAGCTGTATGTCAGCATCGTCCATGACTATGAATCGCATTGTTTCCACTCAATTCAAGCAAGGTTTAGCCACATTTTTGTTCCTTACAAACATGCAGGATCCTAAGAGCACCACCTCCATTGGAGGATTTAAAGTAGATTTTAGGAAGGTTTTAAAGATAAAAGCGGATTTAAAAAAGAATCAAATATCTTCTGAAACTCGAGTCTTAAGCTGAGCAGCTTCTGTTAAATATCTCTCTTTTTCTTCTCTCCGACTATACGAACAAACGATGGCGAGAGGCAAAAGAAATTCTCCACACCCAAATAATCTTCCGATTTCATAAGATTCGAAGATCCCTAAACCCAAATCCTGGTTCGTTAATCTCATCTTCTCTACAAACATCCCATCAAAACATATGTCGACATCACCACCGATTTTGCTCGCCGGTTCGTCATCTTCTCTTCTTCCTTTTAACACTGTTTCGAAATTGAATTGATTCTGGGTTAGCTACCATTTAGGTTCTCCTCCTGAAAGATTGGTTATTGATTGAAATTCCAATTTGTAAAGCATGAGTTTTTTTCCGATTCAAGTTGCTTCTTGTTTAACTGTTGGTTATTGATTGATATTCCTCCTACAAGGCTGTGATTCATCAGTTTGCTAACGTTTTTATTTGGAGTTTCGGTTTTGATGTTTAGGGAAGTGATAGTGATAGAGATTTGGTTATTGTACCTGCCTTGTGTATACTGTTGAGGTCTATTGGTGATTTTCACTCAGAAGGGAATGGAGAAGGCTCTTAAGCCTTATTTCGAGCTTACCATTGTAGGCCCACCTCCATAATCTTGCTGCTATGACATAATTTTAAAATTTCTTATGAGGACAGTAGCATAATCTACATCACCTCTGTTTTACCTTTTCCAAAAATCTCTCGTTGGCCTATACATTCCTCTTTTTATTGCTGCTGTTGTTATCTACTGCCTGAAATTATTAAGAGCATGATTTTCTGGCTTACAGATTTGTCTCACTATGTACTGATATAATGATATGAAGCTTGTAGTTTATAATCTGTTTCAGTTTTTGAAGGCCGTTAGCATCAGTTCAAGAGAAGCTCTTAGACACATTTGCTTCATATGGATTTTGGTTTTAGGATTGCTTTGAATTGCTCTTAGGATTTGACAATTAGAGTCAAATAAGGTTGATGAAAGGGATTGTTGAGGTTGATATTTTATTTTACTAGGAAATGAACCCGGGCGTCAACGCGCGGTAAATTGAACAAAACTAAATTATTATTTAATAATAATATAATACATTTATGATCATAATAAGAATAATTTTACAAACTACACATACACATGAGAGTTCTGTATTTACATATACAGTTTTTTGTTTTTCTTTTTATGAATTTCAATAAAATTATCTTTACATATTTTCAAACAAAGCTATAGTAATTCTAAAACTGTTTTTTTGTTGAATTTATATTTCAGTCATTCAAAAAAAGAAATAATCCACATATAACAGTTCTTCGACTAATTAAGCGTCTTTAATAATAAAAAAATAGCATACATTTTCAACTTCTATTCAAAGAAAAATGTAGTTAGTTAGTTCTTCTCATATTCATACGCGCGTTGCGTGGGCCGTGCCCACTTGATAAAAATTGAAACACTCGCCTACGGACCCACATTTAATTTTGTATTTCTTTAGTTAAGAATAGGGTGAATTGAAGCAATATACATGGAAAATCTGACAATTAAAAATTTGGAAATAAAAGTTGGTAATTAGTTTTTGAGGAGAGAGGGTTTTACTTATTTACATAAAATACCATTGACTCAAAATTGTTTTCTGATGTTATCTGTCGGAGATACTGTTCATTAACCGCACCATAACACTGTTCATCAGTAACCGATTATATTATTCATCGCCTGAAACAATATATGATTTTAATTGATAATTATTTTATTATCATGCTAACTAGTATGATATCGAGATTATTCGATTACCATGATAACAATATTATTGTCATTGTGATTATTATGATAACACTGTGATTACCATGCTAACTAATATTTATTTAGTTATCATATTGTAAACTTATAGTATTAACTGTGTTATTGTGATAATAATCGTGCTAACTTACTAACATTTCATTTAAATTATGAATTATTCATTAATAAATTTTGTTAATTTTGTTAACGTACAATAATACTAATGATAATATTGTTATTTTCATGATAACACTGTGATTATCATACTAATTAATATTCAGTTAGTTATCATATTGTAAATTTATAGTGTTAATTGTGTTGTTATGATAACAATCGTGCTAACTTGTTAATATTTCATTTAAAATATGAGTTACTCATTGGTAAATTTTGTTAATTTGGTAACATACAAGTTACTCTATAATATATCACCAAAATTATCGCTAATGTCATGATTACCTATTTAGTGGTGTTATCTTCATCATCTTCACCATTGATAAGAAAAATGGAGGAGAAGAGGTAAAGGCCAAATCTGCAGGAGAAAGGAGATGTGCCACCGGTAAAAAACGATGTAGTTACTACCACGATCATTCCACCATCATCAATCACCACCACCACCGTCATCGTTATCATTCGCCACCGTCATCAAATCGCCACCACCACACATCTATTTCACGGTGAAACAGAAAAGAGAAAAAAAAATAAATAAGTGAGGGACTAAATTGTAATTACATTTTAAATAGTGTATGTCAGAAAAGTCATTTAATTTAGCCATTAGGCTATATATTGCATTTACTCTTAAGAATATTTAATTTTGTATTAAATTTAGGATGTTACTTTACCTAAAGATGATTTTGTTCGGTCTTCTCTAAAATATCTGACCACTGTTTCTTTAAAAAAAATAAGTTGTTTTCTGTATTTATCATGTGTTTGTTTTTTTCACCCATTGATTTTCTTTCCTTTATTTTTTTACCAACTTCATTTTTTTTGTTAAAAAAGCATCCTTAAAAGCATTAGATTAAAATTAATTTTGCCTATAGGCAAAAAAACCCTGGGCACGGCATGACATAATCTTATATATAATGAGAAGATATCACTCTTCAGTTGAATGACACCTGGCCAATCTCCTCTTTCTAATAAAAATACACGTGGCAGCATTTATCATTTTAGTGAAAAAAAAAATTGTTTCATCTTCCTAACGCCTAACGCCTCTTGACGCTTCATCTTCCATGTAACATAAAAGAAAAGGATGAAGCCAATTTACTTTACCAAGTTATTACCCTGAATAAGTAGTTCTCGGGAGATAGGATCAGTTTCTGACCATTGCCGAATTCCATAGCTATCTCGGGAAAATAATTGTGAACCTCAGCCACATCCCTGAACGACATCGACATCAACATTGAAGTATATCCTTAGACATAAAATAAAGGTCGAAGAAGTATCGTAATGTAGTTGTTTTAAACAAAACTTCCAGCGCCGGAGAAACATATATTATCATAATTTGTATCTGGACCATGAATCCGTTTAAGAGATGGAGTCTCCTTAATGACCTGCAATATAACATAAGGAAGAACCATTAACATTTATCTTTGACAGTGTATATTCTAAGCTTATAAAAGTGCATTCATTTGCCAAATGACATCCATTGAAGAGCATGCAAGCAATATTTACATTATTCTACCAACTTACTAAAAAGATATCAGTTCTGAGTTATCAAGTAGCTACGAGGCATTGAAATGCAATCCTGACTGTAATTGTGACGATGATGGGAAGCTATGTAAACCAATCATAGTAAAGATTAGGCTCTTAAAATCTAGGGTTAAGAGAGGAATGGAGAGTCTCGTGAAGAGAATAGTGCTAAGAGATAAGCATACATGTACATGACTTAAGTTATCTTACCGCATCTTTGATGGCAATAAAAACTTGTTTCGGAAAATAAGCATATGTTGTTCCACTATCCAAGACGGTTCCATGCTTTTCGTTAAAGACCTTTGGGTTTAGCTTCAGACTCTTGCCAGCGACATGCATTTGCTTCAGGTGAATGTTATAGTACGGACTGCAAACACACAAAAACTACAGTGACGTGTGAGAAGCTCAAGATCCACTCTCAATTCTTCAGATACCAAACTAACTACAAACTCATGAAGTTACTCTACCTGCGGAAAGAATCCGAACGAGCAAACACCATACCAGCAGGAGGAGTGATTTTACCAACCACCATAGCACCACCACCAACTTCCATTCCTCCATAACACAAGGAAAAACCATCAGCACGCTGGCTGAAAAGATCCCATGTCTCCGCGTTCTCGCATCCGAAAACAGCATGTTGTCCAAAAGATATCAAATTCTCACTTAGTAGCCCACTACTCGTGCTCATCTCAGCGTATCGTCTTTCGTATACACATAGCTTCCCATCATCGTCACAATTACAGTCAGAATTGCATTTCAATGCCTCGCAGCTACTTGATAACTCAGGTTGAAACTTGGGATCCTGAAACAGTATATAGCAAATCCTTTCAGCTAATGATTCTACAAACCAAACCAATATCTACTGAATTCGCAGAAACCTCATCGATGATGAAAAATTGATCTCTACCATATTTCTTCTCAAGAACTTTATCATAACTTAATTCCTTAAGATCATCTTCTACACACAAAGTATCTGAAAAGATCAAACTAACTTAAATCAGCTGTTGCTTCCCACACTGCTTACAAGTAGAGCAAGGAACGTAAGTGCCAGTGCTTCCAGTATCTACAATCAAAGGGAATTCCTGAGGTTGTCCTCCTATCCATAATCGTGTCGTTTAGTAGTTGCATAAAGATTGAGCAACAAACAATAAAAACCCAGGATTACACGAATCAGCATCGTGTAGATAGATTGCCGGAGAAACTAAATTGGTAAATATTTCGAAAGTCTAACCCATCGTCGAGGAGCTGAGATTGTTGGAGACGGCGGCGGCAAAAATCCTCGACTCGTCTGGTTAGGGAAGAGTAGCTGAGCGGGATAATCATCGGCGATTCGGCTGCTAAATTGAGCTCATCGGGAGTTTTAGCCAAGCTCAGATCGAAGAATTTACAAAGGGAGATGGTGAGGAGGAGGAGGAGGAGGGAAGCTCGATTCATGGATCTGGTGGATAATTGAGATCAGTGGATTTGATTGGAAAACTCCGGTGGCGACGGAGGGGATAGGCAAAGTATACTCCACCGTGGCTCCGTCGTAGATCCTTCGTCGTAAGGAATAAAGGAAATTGAGAAGAGAGAGAGAGAGAGAGAGAGAATGAAATGGTAACGGAGGTTTCATGATTTTAGTAATAATCGAAGAAAATCGAAAAACATAAAAAAACAATTATATTTATAATATCAACGATAATTTACAATAGGCATAATTCGGGTAATTGGGATATCCACTCAGTTCAAGTATTAACCAATATCCACCGGTTAAATATTTACCTAATGAATGATTTACTAGCTGGATTGCATAGAAACGGAAACGGAAATGGAAATACGAAAGCAAAACGTTTCCGTATTTTGAAAAATATAAGTTTGGAAATATTTTGGAAATGTATATATATATATATATATATAAAATATTAAATACTAAATAGTTTAACTAAAAATAAATATCATAATCTTTAATGTCAAAATATTAAAAATATTTTCTATTATTATTATTATTTTTATGTGTTTCATCAATCGAAATTATCTTCAACTATCTTCATGGAGAGGAAGATTTTAAATAATCAAATTCAATATATAATGTTAAGACTAATTTTCAACTAATAAATTAAATTAATTATTTTTTATCTTAAATAATGAAACAACCTGTTATATTATTTTGCAATTTGAAAACTTGGAAAAACGAGTTTCCAATAAGTTTTCGAAAGTTTCTGTTTTGTAAACGTACACACCACATGACAATTTTATATTGAGTTTGACTGGTTCCATGCAATATAGTTTACTATATACTCAAAATCAATCGGATACGAGTATTTTGGACATGTGTGGTTGGATTTTTGGGTGTAGGTTAAAAGTCTCAGGTTTACTGCGAACATTTTAAGGAATTTTATCTCAAGGGAAATAAAGAGCAATATACATTTATATTAAGAGATAGAATATTTATAAAATTCAAATGATATTTAAATACAAGCAACAAAACTTTGTAATAGACATAGCCTGCACATCGCGCAGGCTTAACCCTAGTAATATGTAAATGTAAAGATTTTTTCTTCTCTGTTTCGTCAACTTGTCCATGACAAACTTTAAGCGATGAGATTTATTTTCTTTGTTCCTTTTTGTAACACCTTAATATTTGTTTATGCAGAATATAAAACAATAAAACAACAGAAACCAAACTGGATTTATAAATATCACAAGAAGAGGAATTACTTCTCATATATAACTGAAAAAAAAAAGTATATATTTGGTGTAGAACAGCTTAGGAAAATCCACATTCTTTGTATATTTACAGTGTAGGTACATGGATGTGTCATATTTAAGTGCCTTTTAAAGGAGCCAGCCGAGATTTAACGAGTGCATGCCGTTAATCAGGTCACAACATATCGCCACGATTCATCCCGGAATCCACTATATCAGATTCAGAGGCTAACAAAGAGATGAAGATGACAAGACCCTTTACAAGATTCACACTCCATTGATCTCTTTCCCCTGTTTGCCCAAGAACCATAAACATATTTCCATTTTAAACTATTACTCTCACTTCTCAATTTCGTATCTCTCTCTAATCTTTATAGATGTATTCAGCTATTTATATAGAAACACAGGAAACTAATTGCCAACCACGCTGCACCACGACGCTGACGCCGTCTTGCACGGTTTCATTCGTTTAAATGAAACTTGCTCTTGTGCGACAAAACAGATTTGTTTTGTTTTATCAGAGAAGCGACAGACGGCTCCTGCAATGTGGTCCTACAATATGTTCCTTAAGCTTGAATACATCATCTCCACGTTTACATAAGTGCGTCTTTGCCTTGAATCTTCAATCCTATATTCAACATAAGAAGAGTTTTTATCCTTCGATATCGACTCAAAGACGTAGTAGAAACAGAAACAGAGGGATGGTTGAGAGAACAGTCAAGGAGACCACAAAGACGATGAGAGAAAGGGAACAGCAAACCAACGATTACGACAATGTCAAGCAGATTGTGATTGTGATTCAAGATTTTGTAGAACAGAAAAATAGCGAGAATAATAACGTATAACGATGACAAACGATGAAGAAATAATAACAGAGGAGAGATGTGGTGACAGACGCGACGGATTAGGAACAAGACCAACTGATTAAGTGATTGAGAATCGAAAATCTATAAACTAACAACAACACTTGTGAGAGTGATTTAAACTAATGCAATGCGTTCTATATATAAATTGTGAAAAGATGCCACTATTGTGATACACGTGATGGTATCAAATACCAAAGACGCAAGAAGGTTTAGGATTTGGAGTTTTTCCTTTTTCATTAAGATTAAAGAGTTGGTGTTTTTTCCTTTTATGTTGTTTTCCTTTTTAGCTAAGGCTTTGGATCGTGTCCCATGGCCTATATAAACTAATCTTATTATCAATCAAGAATCATCTTCCAAGAATTAACCTTAAAGCTCAAAGAGAGTTTAGGGTTAAAAGGAAGTTTACTTTCTTATTCTCTTGAGTTCAACATAGCTTACTTAGGACCTACGACACGAGCTCGCTCTAAGGAACAGGCTCGTATCATATTGTTTGCAATTGAAGAGAAGCGTTCGTTGAATGGCATGGCAAAAGACATGACGTTTTCTGATTGCACCTATTTACAAATTATACCTTTTCGGTAAACTTAAAGCAATTAGTTGATACGATGCAACATGGGAAGGAGAAGAGAGTACGTGATTGACGTTGTTGTGGTTGTGAAAGTGTTCATCGTTGAACAAAGTCTCCGATCTACGATCAATATTCTAAGCAAAACTTAGTTTTGGTCCCGTCTTGTTTTTTTCTCTTTCCCTAGTAAATCAATTATACCTGAAAACATGTTGCTAGTGTAAAGAGAACGTAGGGATAAGATCATATACGAAGAAAAATTAGCAATAATCTTTACGGATAACAAATAAATTATATTTAAAAAATCTATCGATAAACAGTAGCTTGGGGAACAATAAGAGACACTTACCTCTTAAAGAAGGACAAGGAAAAAGGCTGAATTGAAATTGTTGGCGGAATTGATTTACAGATGAAACAAGTATCGAAATCGAATTGATTCACAGAGAGAACAATTAATTGAAATCGTTGCCGGAATTTTTCACAGATGAAACAGGTAAACAAATAATCGATGATTTAGGAGAAAAAAGTTAGCATCGTTATATAATTGTGAGTTGATGCACTCATGCATCTCTAATTGAAAAGATACGTTCCTCCACCGTGAAAAGATATATGTTTATATAATTTTTAATATTTGTGAAAAGGTGCTAGTTAAAGGGTTTGTACTTTGTAGTTGTAGAGATGTGATGTTTCGAAAAAGACACTACACTATTTCTTAAGGAGGGATGACGTCAGCCTTTAGATTAAAACAACATCTCAACCATTAGATTAGAAACGCAAAGCAAAGCAATATCAACCATATAATAGCAAAACAAATGTCTTTTGTTGTGCTCATTTAAGAAGTTGTGTCTTTTCGAGTCATATCTTTTCGTTTATAACCGCATAACTTGATCAACAGTTGCAACATTTAATGATGATGCTTTCCACTTCTATATGTATTGTTTACAGCAATGAACACGTTTAAGGAGGTTTTTGGAACCTAGCTTGACTCTAAACCTGGCCCTGCACAAACTCATCTCCATTAAAAACTTTCAAAATATACACAATGCGGCTAAATCATCATATATGTAATTAAAGAGTTTTATGTTCATTTAAAGTGTCCACTTAAGTTCATACTTTGCCGGTACACTTGTGACACAATACTGAAATACATGTATAATATAAAGGATGTGAGTACATTTCGTGTCTTGGGACGGGAATTAAGGGAAACGGGATGGGAATAGGAAATTTGGAAAACCAAATATGATATCGAAGTATTCCCTTATAATAATGGGATGGAAAACGAAAATGGGAAGGGATTAATTTTCCCGATTTATTAAGATTGGGTATTAATCTTTTATCCCCAAATTTCTCGGTTCCTTCTCATTCCCGTTATTTCCCGTCTCGTTAGAATAAGGGAATACTTCGGGTATCATACTTGATTTCCCAAATTTCCCATTCTCGTCTCGTTTCCGTCAATTTCCGTCATAAAACCCGAAATGCACAGGGCTAAAGAGTTACCATTGACCTTCTAAAGATTTTGTTTATGGTATCGTTTTTTATTCTTCCCAGCAAGTGTTTCTTTCTATCCTCTTTAGTCTCACCCTTATCGTGAACTAATCTTATATGTGCAACATCTGTGAAATATCAAAAAGACACGTGCTGTACCATCGTTTTCATCATCATCTTCACTTTTTTCATCTTGGTGGTAATCATAATAGTCATTAATTGCTTCAAGGAACTCAATTGCTTTACTGATTTCTTCTCTGGCCATCCACTGTATGCAATATGTTCGCAAAGATGGTCAGCCAGTGAAGAAAATCCGTCAAACAATTGATCTCTTTGAAGCAACTAATGACTATATTAATTACCAAGCAAAAAGAATATATGTGAAGAAACGATAGGACGTATACACAGATCTTGGCTATGCATACAAGGTTAGTTCATGGTAAGGATGAGAAGAAAAAGAAAAGAATTTATGAGAGGAATAAAAACCTATATCGTAAACAAAATCATGAGGAGGTCCATGGTAAGTCTCTTCAGATCAAACCCAACAAGTAAGCAAAAGCACGTCAACAACGCAAGAGAAGTAGGATACACATGTTGTTTATTATGTAAAACATACCCGATCACAACATGGAGGAGAATCACAACAAATGGGAACCAAAAGCACGTCCACGACACGAGCATTCAGACCATTGCTGACTTAAAGCTCGCTGGGTTTGATGTGAAATTTACCATGGACCTTCTATAGAGTTTATTTATGATATCATCTTTTATTTTTTTCAGCTAAGTCTTTCTTTTTCCCCTCTTAAGTCTCATCCTACAATGAACTAACCATATATGCGGAGTCAAAATATGTGAAGTATCAAAAAGACACTCACAGTTGGAACATGTATATGTACCATCATTTTTATCATCTTCAATTCTTCCTACTTCTCAGTAATCAATATAGTCATTGATTTCTTCAAGGAACTCGGTCGCTTTACAGAGTTTCTTCAGGGACCAGCCGTCTTTGGGAACAGATTGCTCAAGATAGTGTTTGGCGATAAGGAAACTGAGTCTAAATTCCGACGAGATTGCAGAATATAATCTAGTAACTCTTCTTGTAAATTATTACGCATATCTTATAGTAAATGAGCGTAATCGAAAGGTTAAGGATAATAATCATCAGCGTTAAAATATTATCCCTAAACATCTCGATTACGCTGCTTTACTACAAGAGGTGCAAGAAGATTTGCAAGAAAAGTTACAAGATTCTTCATCTCGTCAAAACCTAGCTAAAACCATTTTCCTTGTCGCCAAAACACCATGGTGCAGCAATATGTTCCTAAAGATGGCAGGTCCACTGAAGAAAATCTCAAAGGCAACTAAATTCTTTGAAGCAACCCATGACTATTAATTATCAGGAAGACGGAAGAAGTGAAGATGATGAAAACGGTGGTATACATGTCCCAAGTACAAGTGTCTTTGTGAAACCCCACAGATATTGGATGCGCATATCATGTTAGTTCATGGTAAAGATGAGACTAAAAAGGAAAGAAAGAAAAGACGTAGTGAGAAGAATAAGAAATGATAACGTAAACAAAGTCAATAGGAAGTCCATGGTAAGCCTCTTCAGATTAAACCCGAGGATTACGCAAAAACACATCAACGTATAACGGTTTTGGCAGGGTTTCTCTGAGGGTTTTGTGTAGTGAAAAGGTTTTTACGGTGGCCGCTCAGGTTGGATTTGTTCGGATTTAAGATGTTGTGAAAATTGAGTGTCGAATCTGTTAGATTTTCGGTGCGACTTCCCTACAAAAGTGGCTTTCCGTTTTAGTAAAGTGGTCTGTTTTAGTAAGGCTTATTTCTGGGCGCTAATATGTCATCTCTGTTGTCGTGAAGGTTGTTTGAATAATCAAGTAGTGGTTTTATCTTTGTTGGTTATAAAGTTTTGGGTTCTTTGTTTTGACTTTTGAGATGTGGTCTCTCATGAAAAAGAAAAAAAAAAGACAACTTCATTTCTTGTCTCTCTTCTTATATATGAAGTCTATAAATACTTAAAAAGTTTTCCTCTTTAATAATTGTTTGGTTTTTTTTTAATTGATTATAAATTGTTATATTCGTAAAGTCCTAAATATATTATTTTCTGTGTAAGTCATGGTTTAAAGTTGTAAAAAGAAAAAAAAAATTATTCGAGAATATGATTTTGAGTGAAAAGTCATAAAATGAAATGTTGTTTTGTTCCATTCTAGATTACTACACATAATAGCATTTTCTTTTACGTTTTATTAGATAAATTTAGATGTTAAATAGGAAAAATAATATATTATTCTACACGTTATATTTAATTTTAATATTAAAAAATATCTATGGATATCCTAAATTTTGATTTAAAACCGTAATCCTTAAAAAAGTAAACCCTGATTGTTTCAAAGATCTAGGCGGCGTGTTAAGAGAGAGAGAGGGTTTAAACAAATGCAAAATAATTCCAGTAAGCCCTAGATTTAATCATGGTCGCAAAAGTTTTCAATGGATTCAGGAAATCAAAATCAATCTTAAAATCAATCTTAAATAATTACAGTAAGCCCTAGATTTAATCATGGTCTCAAAAGTTTTCGATGGCATTCACGAAATCAACAAAAACAATCTTAAAACCAAGTAGCAGCAGAATACATAATCGATTCGTAGGAATCTAACCTGTTTAGGTTGTCATGGTGAAGAACATTGAAGCATCGATCCCAAAAACACGACCGTCGTCTCCATCTGAATTATCAGAGAGAAACAAAACCAAAATCAACATAATAATTAGACAAGACTACTGAATCCAATTGAAAGCAAAAAAGGGGGAAAAAGCTCTCACACCTGAATCGGGATGATGAACCACCATTCCTTGTAGATCTTCCGATGCTCTTTCAAACGATCGAGATCGCCGAAGACGTCCACCATTACTGTGAGTCTCTCAATATATCGAGAGAGAGAGAGAGATGATCGATAAGCTTTAGCGAGAGAGAGATATATAGAGAGAGGATGAGCTTGAGAGACAGAGAGGATAAGCTTGAGAGACATAAGAGATAAGCTTGCCACTAACTTGTGACACATGACAAGTGATTAGGTGATAAGCTTGACATACAGAAGAGATCTAGGATAAGCTTGCCACCAAGTTGTGACATCTGACAGGTGATATAGGTGATAAGCTTGCCACTAAATTGTGACATGTGACAAGTGATTAGGTAATAAGCTTGAGAGACATAAGAGAGGATAAGCTTGCCACTAAATTGTGACATCAGACAAGTGATTAGGTGATAAGCTTAAGACATAAGAGAGGATAAGCTTGTCACTTAACTTGTGACACCTCACAAGTGATTAGGTGATAATGATAAGATCATATATCATATGACAAGTGATTCAATGAAACAATTTTTTTGGTTTTCTTATACATTATATGAACCTAACCGAACCAAACCAAGCTAAATTGTGTTGGGTTATTGTGCTTCCTAACGTCTAATAGCCAAACTACTTTAAACCTGAAACAACTGGACCAACCAAACCGAACCGACTACCTCTATTAGATATTTATAAGTGCAGTCAAAAAATGGTTTTACCCTACAAAAAATGATCTCTCCAATATTTTGTTGTAAAGGTTTCATGCATCTTTACTCAACCATCCCAGTAATAATTAGGGTGGTATGCAATTTTGCTGTGGGTTTGATCAGGCTCCATATGTAATCTAACTCTTCAAGGCCTCGATTTATGGATTGTGGAAAGAGAGGAATACCCGACAAGTAGGAATATTTTAGCTACCGCTATGTCTTATTGTTCCATAATCTCCTTTGTATCAGCTCCTTAATTATGTGTTCGTTGATTCTGGTTGTAAGTTTCAAATTGTATTCCTGATGGAAATTCATGTAAATTAATAAAACTAATGATCTGCGACTCTTGATGAGTTTCCAGGCCTCAAAAACATCGTTCATATCTTTATCATCCTTTTTGTTGTCGTGTGTTGATAACAAATACCTTTTTGACTATTTGCTTAATTTTCACCTATTTAACGACTAGCTAGATATAATCAATTAGAATCCCTTCTACGCATACAATCCCAATCCCAAGGTATGTATTTGAAGTAAACTGATATTGTATCTCAGGTCCTCTATCTCGAAATCACATTAAAGTATCCTCCCTTAAATTTTGTTTCTGTGATGCAATCTTATCTAACAATTTAATTATGCGATCTAGCCAGTTACAAGCGAAAAGACGCAACCCAGATAAACACAACTTTTTAGATGAGCGGTTATAGGTACGGTTAAAAACAAAAAGGTGCAAACACAAAAGGCATTTATTTAGTTTGCTATTATATTTTATATTTAACTAGATTAATACCCGCGTATACGCGGATTTATTTTAAGATTTTGTAATAAAATCATGGAAAAGTATTAAACCAAATTTGATCATTTTAAAGTAAACAAAATAATATTAAAAACCCGATAAAAATATTTAAATAAAATAAGATCGGTAACCATTTTACGTTTTTATTGTAATTGATATTTTTTTTGAATTCATGATATGAAAAATGAATTAATTTGTTTTATTTTTATTTTTATCCAATATAGAAAGACTTATATATGTCTAAATATGATCAACTGATTAATTAATTCAACAAAACTTTTATTATTCCATTCAAGAGATTTCAATTGATGAAATCTTTATTTAATAATTTTTTACCTAACAATATTGAAAATTAAACTATTTAAAATTAGAATATCGGTTCATTATATTTTCTTAATATTAGTTAGTTGCTTGATGATGTCAAAAAAAAAGGTTAGTTGCTTGATAATTAATTTGTTAGTTTTCTATTTATATTGTTTCTTTCTCAATTTTATTTTTGACTCAGACCATTAAAATTTTTCATTTTCATTATTACTTAGTTTTTTTAAATTATTTTTCTAGCTTATTATATATGTTTTTTTTTCCTGTTCATAATGGGAATATAAACACATATCGCAATTTTGTGAGTTATAAAATTCATGCGTATTGCTATCATGTTGTTTGCTTTGATGAGTTTGTGAATGAGAAAAAAAACTACTTTAACTCTCTTTTTATAGGGGTTCATGTAACTTACTCCATGCAGTTATAGGAAATTTAGTTTTCTTAACCTATTTCATGTACTAATAGGATTTTATTTATTTCATTAATTTGAATCTTATATGTGTTTGGATAATATAAATTTGATGAATGGGAAACCTATTTCTATTAGTATATGAAAAATATAATTTTTTTTCTTTTAACTATAAAAGATTAAAATTTCATTTTGTTTCCCTTTATCTATTTTTTTTAATAATTAAACTTTTTCTTTTTTTTCTAAGACACATGTCACGATCTTAACGGAAATACCATTAAAAGTGACAAATGTCGCAATCCTCAATTTTATAAAAATCTTTTGTGTCGCAACCACGTCGCGCACATGATGAATGGGAAAACTTTTTCTGTTAGGATATGACAAATATTAAAAAAAATTAAAATAAAATAGATTAAATTATGTTTTTTTTTTAATTAAATTTCGTTTTTTTTAATTATCCTATTTCTAGTATTTAAAAAAAAAAAAAATTCTTTTTTCCCCTAATATACGTGTCACGATCTTAACGGAAATAATCTTAAAAGTGACACATGTCACGATCCTATATTTTATAAAAATCCTATGTGTCGCAACCACGTCGCGCACATCCAGCTTTATATAATAAGATAGTTCCCGATCTAATATAAATCACATCGTAATTATATTCGACTCAAATCACATCGGTAATGATAGCTTTGAATCTATATCAAAATAGTTTGTTTGTGCAAAAGCCATAGCCAAAGAGGACCAACGTAATGAATAAAACAATACTTTTCGATGTAAGAAAGGGATTTAATAAAAAAAAAAAAAAAAAACAATGAGAGAAGTAGGGAGAACAAATAAGAAAAGAATTAGGACAGGATGGAAAACATATTGTAATTGAAGGATCAAATAATCTCATACAGTATATATAGAAGTGAAAATGTATCACTAAAAGGTGCAACTTTTCAACAATTTAGCGGTTATAAGCGAAAATATGCGACTGTAAAAGACACATATAATAAGATAAGACGGTTAAAAACAAAAAAAGTGCGACAGCAAAAAACATTTGTTCAGTTTGCTATTATATATAGATTAATAAAAACCGCATTAAGGGTTTTAGCAATGGAAGAACAAAATATTAAAATCTCTATCAATGGTTTTTAGAGGAAATTGATAGAAAATTTATATTTAAAAATTTGTTAAAACCAAGGATGAGATTCTAGCGATGGAGATGGTCTAATGAATGATACACCTTTTATTTTGACTGTTTCTATTTTGTTTGAAACGTAATAAGTTTTTGTGAAGTTGATTGATTGTTTGTCTTGAGATTGCTGCATATTCGTGGAAGTTCATTGTAATGCTCTACCGTGACTGTGATGTGTGCTTGCTCTTTCAGAGAAAGAGGCAATCATTAGCAAGAATCTGATGAGACACAACATGCCCCACCTTTAATTGCATATATATTCCTTGGTTTCATCTGACAGAACATGAACAGATCAAAGACTTAATGGGTAACCTTGTCTAAAACCACATTCTGGAGTAATTTTAACATATGCATTTACGTTGATGAAGATCGAGGATCAAGAAAGATACACACATCATTTGTCCATTAATGTTCCAACTTCGTTTTGGAAGACAATCGAGGAAGACCATTCGGCCCGCCGACGCGCTCTCTTGTACGGTTTTGCTTTGCTCTTCCTAGCTTCCTCAGGCCGTAGATAGTTTATAGTAATTTTGACAATGATTGTTGTTCGTTAGGCTAGTTGCTGTATTAAAAAAAAAAACCGTCATAACACAAGTCACAAAACTCTAAATCACATTTCAGAGTTTGAGGATACCATGAATGGTTCTAATCAAAACCAAACTCGGAATAATTTATCCAAAACTAGAAATCACAAGTTCACAACATATTTTGCTATTTATAGTTACTAAAACAACCAAATCCATACACAATAGCACAAATCTCTTCTTTATGATTCATAGAGATTTATTGTAAGTTTTGATATGCGGGAAATAAATCAATAGCTTAGATTGATTTGCTGGAAAGACTTATTTTGGTTTGTGGAAGTCATCTTTTTACCGTGTGATGAGTTTTTGGACACGACTTTGAAAGTCTTTACCCACTTGGATTATACACAAAATCGGAATAATTCAGCCAAAACTAGAAATCACAAGTCCTCTACGTATTTTGCTATATAGTTCCTAAACTTTCTTCCACTTAATCCACAATATCATAGTCTAAAATGACTTCAAAAAAACCGGTTAATCGCCCATCAGTGAGGCATCCAAGTCACATCCATCCATTGCGTGCCTTCAAGGCCCAAGACGAAGATGAGATCATCTGCTCTGGATGCGAGCTCGACCTGACCGCACAATCATTCAAGTGTACGAAGAAAGACTGCGATTACTTCTTGCACAAGTCATGTTTTGACCTACCTTGTGAAATCAATCACAAGTCTCATCCTGACCACTCTTTAACCCTGCTTCATTCCCCATCTTATAGTCATCAATCTTACGAATGTGACGCGTGCGGTGAGTATGGATCCAGTTTCAATTACAATTGTTCTGAGTGTAAGTACGATGTTCATGTCGGGTGTGCTTTGATCCCTGAGACCGTGGAGCGCGAAGATCACAAACATCCACTCGCTCTACTTTACAACACACCGAGAAAAGGTCGTGAGGACGGTGAGATGTACGTATGTAATGTTTGTGAAGAAGATATGTCAGAGAATCTTTGGGTTTATTACTGCAAAGAATGTGATTACGGGACTCATGTGCATTCTTGCGCCGTTGATGATGACGATTATGAGCCAAAGAAAGGAGGAGGAGGAGAATCAAGCTCCGTGGCTTCAAGGATGAAGTCGTTGATGGATGCTGAAGATGAGTTGGTGGCGATGGAGCTCGAGTCACGTATGAAGAGAGCTGCTAATAATGCTATACTCGCGAGTGTACGTGATGAACCTAAGCGGATATATTATTGGTGATCAAATTAATTTGATAAAATGATGAAGCTTGTGATTGTTCTTTCTTTTGGGAATTTTTATTTTATTTTTGAGTTATTGTAATTTCTTTTTTCATGTAATTCTATCTTTAAAAATAATAATATGCTGATTGATCATATATTGGCTTAATCTTAGGGGACATATATATTAGAGATCAGTTACAATCATGAATATTATATAACCAATTATTACACTTAATTTGGACAAGTGCTTCGTATAATTTATTTTATTTTTGCCAGTGAAATAGTGATCATTACTCTAGGATTTAAAGTAGCAATGGGGAGAAAAATACAAAAAAAAAAGTGATAGAATACATCAGACGTATTATCGCAAGAGAAAGAAGCTGCCACGTGTATCGTTGACTGAGGAAGAAGAAGTCAACAGTCAAACTTCTAATTGAGGCGGAAGGTTTGCGGTTACAACGGCTGGAGCTCAACAGATAGTTAAATAGAGCTTCTTCTCTTATTGAAAGCTTTATGCATTTACAAGTAGAAGTTAGCTATGGAGCTAGAGAGCTGAAAGATGCTCTGAGATAAGATCAAAGTGTCATCGAGATCTCGTTTACTTGTATTCGCAACAAATATCAATCAAATCATGTACTATTCAGCTATACACTCTCTCTCTATTCTCTACTTTCGTCTATCATTGGTGCGGCGAGCTTCCGACGAATCCAACGCGAGCAACAATGGCGATGCGCCAAATTTCACCGGGAACTTCAGAATGCGGAGAATTCGATGGAGCTTCACAAATGCAGCTCGACATGGACCGTGTCACTCGCAATCTCAAATCCTTCACCGAATTTCAGCGCGAGACGGAGAAGAAGATCGATTCGATAGATCAACGGTTCGATAAGCTGGAATCGAAGATGGATTCGATACTTTCCATGATCGCGCGACTAACACCATCACATCCGGGACAAACCTCAGCAACACCGCCGTTTTCATCAACTCCGATTCAGGTATCTCCTCAATTGGAACAAAACCTGAAGGATGACTCGCTAGGATATCGATCTGGGAATTTGAATTTAGCGAATCGAGATACCTTGTTGAAGAAAGTAGAAATGCATGTTTTCTCTGGGAAACAACCATATGTGTGGATTATTGAAGCAAAGAGATTCTTCCACATTGGCGGCTACACAGAGGAGGAAAAATTGGATATCGTTGGGTTGAGTTTGGAAGGGAGGGTCAGAAAGTGGTACTATTGGGAGCTACAAAGAAATGTATTCAAGAGTTGGTCAGCCTTCAAGGACAAACTGATTCTGCGTTTCTCAGAATCAATTGAGGAAGCTCCAGGGAAGAGATTGTTCAGATTGAAGCAACAAGGATCAGTCGATGATTACATAACGGAGTTTGAGGAATTGTCATCAGTGGTACCAGGATTAAGTGATGAAACGTTGTCACACGTATTTTACAATGGCCTCACAACGGAGATGCAGGAAGTGATAAAAATGAAGGAGCCTCGTAGTTTGGAACACCACATATCAGCGGTTCTCAGGATGGAGTCGAGTGCGTTTTGCAAAGTCGTAAGTGAGACTCCAGGAGTTGATACCAGCTCAAGACACAGAAAACCTGTCACTTCACAGAGAGCCTTAGTTCCGTTTGAGAGTCGACCTACAACTATACCACCACGTTCTCAAGGGAAGGAGAATGAACAGACAACAGGCCATCAGAGACCTCGACAACGTTTATCTGACACAGAAATTAAGAAGATGAAAGAAGACAATATTTGCTTCAAATGCAAAGGGCCATGGTCATGCGAACACAGAGCAGTGTGCCCAATGAAGGAATTCCGAGTCTTGACAGTCATCAATGGTTTAGAAATGGAGATATTCGAAGAAGCAGAGACATATGAAGAGTTGAATGAACAATTGGTGATGGCTCACGAGGTCAGGAGTCTTTCATTAAACTCGTTCTTGGGAAAGCACTCTCCAAAGACTCAGAAACTTTATGGAAAGTTTAACAAGTCCAACGTGATTGTGATGCTGGACAGTGGCGCTTCACACAACTTTATTTCACCAGAGTTAGTGAAGCGTTTGAAATTGAAATCTAGTGGAGATGACAACCTCGACATTCTTTTGGGCAATGGTCTTACGGTACAAGGTGATGGAGTGTGCCGTGACGTAACCTTTTCCCTAGTCGATGTCAGCTTCAAAGCAGATTTCATAACATTAGAACTGGGAGCAGTGGATGTCATCTTAGGTGTTCAATGGCTTGAGACGCTCGGGAAATGCGAAGTAGATTGGAAGAAGTAGGAGCTATCGTTTTTTCACAACAATAAAAAGTGACATTGATAGGCGACCCTTCTCTGCATTCTCCCCGGCTATCGTTGAAGACATTGAATGTCTTACCTATTGATACCAAGGGAAGAGAAGCGCCTATGGTACTCAGTAGTTTGACACCCATCAGTCTTCAAGCAGTTCCGGGACCAATCTCCAACCTTTTGGATCAGTACACGGAAGTTTTTGACGATCCTCGAGGATTACCACCGTTTAGGGGACAAGAACATGGCATTAATTTTGCCCCTGGGGTCACGAGCATCTCGGTGCGACCTTACAAAGGTTGTGATGGAGAAGATGGTATCAGAAATGTTAGAAGCGGGAATCATTCGAGAAAGTTCAAGCCCGTTTTCTAGTCCAGTGTTGTTAGTGCCAAAGAAAGACAACGCTTGGCGTTTCTGTATCGATTATCGTGCGTTGAACAGAGCAACTATCCCAGATAAATTTCCGATTCCGGTTATTGACCAACTACTGGATGAGCTCCATGGTGCCACGATCTTCTCCAAATTAGACCTGCGATCCGGTTATCATCAGATCAGAATGAAAGATGAGGATATTCACAAAACCGCGTTTTGCACCTTGGAGGGTCATTACGAGTTCTTAGTTGTGCCCTTTGGACTAACGAACGCCCCATCAACCTTCCAAGGATTGATGAACAAAATCTTCAAACCATTTCTACGAGAGTTTGTCTTGGTGTTCTTTGATGATGTATTGATCTACAGCTCGAGTGTGGATGAGCATGTTGAACATTTGAGGAAAGTAATGACAGTTTTTCAGGAGCAGACTCTGTTGGCCAATAAGAAGAAATGTGTTTTTGGGTTGCCACAAGTGGAGTATTTGGGACATATTATATCAGCTAAAGGAGTAGCTACAGATGCAGCTAAGACGTCTGCAATGAAAAGTTGGCCAACACCGCAGTGTGTCAAAGAATTGAGAGGGTTCCTCGGACTTACTGGGTATTACAGAAAGTTTGTACGTGGGTATGGAATTATCGCGAGGCCACTTACAGATCTCCTAAAGAAAGATAAGTTTGCGTTGTCAGAGGAGGCACAAGAGGCATTTACAAAACTAAAAGAAGCAATGGCGTCGGCACCAGTCTTGGCCATGCCTGATTTTGATAAGGTGTTTGTGTTGGAAACAGATGCCTCAGGGTTTGGAGTTGGTGCAGTTTTGATCTAGGAGAAACGGCCAATAGCATTCTTCAGTCACGGGTTTACAGCGAGAGACAACTTAAACCAGCGTATGAGCGTGAACTGATGGCCATCGTCATGGCAGTAATGAAATGGAAACACTATCTACTTGGAAGGAAATTTGAAGTACACACGGATCAGCGTGCCTTAAATATCTCTTGGAACACAAGGAAGTCAATTTGGAATATCAGAGATGGCTCACAAAGCTTTTGGGGTTTGATTTTGATATCATGTATAAACCGGGTTGCGAGAACAAAGCTGCAGATGGTCTATCAAGAATTCCGACCAGTTCAGCTCTCATCAGTTCAACGTTATTGGCTTTGACAGTTCCAGAGGCATTACAGCTACAAGACCTTTACAAAGAAATCGAGAAAGATGTTGATATTCAGACTATCATTTCTCAGGTGAAAGCAGGAACAGCAGCTTCGAGTTATGAGGTGATCAATGAGCTACTTTGGTTTCGACAAAGATTGGTGATTCCTCGTGACTCTTCATTCATTCCGTTGATCATCAGTCAGTGCCACGACAGCCAAATTGGAGGTCACTCGGGTGTTTTGAAGACAGTTAAGCGGATCCAACTCAGCTTTCAGCGGTCGGGAATGTATAAAATGGTTCAGCGTTACGTTTCAGAATGTTTGATCTGTCAGCATTATAAATACTCCACTCTCTCTCCGGCAGGCTTACTTCAACCGCTTCCGATTCCGACTGCTGTATGGGAAGATATTAGTATGGACTTTGTGGAAGGGTTACCAATGTCCTGTGGTTTCAATGTGATTCTTGTGGTGATTGATCGTCTCAGCAAATTTGGTCATTTCATAGGTCTGCGGCACCCGTTTAATGCAGTAGATGTGGCTCAGAGTTTTATCAGGGAGATAGTGAGGCTGCATGGGTTCCCTCGTTCGATTGTTTCTGATAGAGATAAGATTTTTCTGAGCAAATTCTGGAAAGAACTATTTCGTCTGGAGGGAACTAAACTCAACTATAGCACGGCCTTTCACCCTCATACCGATGGACAAACGGAGGTACTAAACCGTTGCCTTGAGACGTATCTTCGTTGTTTTGCATCCGGCCATCCCAAAACTTGGCACAAGTTTCTTCCTTGGGCAGAGCTTTGGTACAATACGTCGTACCACACAGCTTTAAAGACGTCTCCTTTCCGCGTTTTATATGGCCGAGATCCCCCGAGTGTATTGACAGGGTTCAACGTCTAATTTTGATTTGGAGGAGATGTTAAAAGAACGTGATGAGATGTTGGTTCAGATCAGGTTTTGAGTTGCAGAGGACGCAGAATATCATGCAGGAGTCCGCTAACAAGCATCGACGTGATTTAGAGTTTGAAGTGGGCGATAAGGTGTTCCTGAAACTCAAACCGTATAGACAGCAGACTGTGGTCAAACGTTTATGCCCCAAGTTAGCCGCACGCTTCTTTGGCCCTTACACTGTGGTGGAACGAGTGGGAAAGGTGGCATATAAGTTGGATTTGCCCCCCGGTTCTCAGATTCATCCAGTGTTCCATGTTTCACAGCTTAAAAAGGCGATAGGCAATGAACATGAGCTTGAACCATTACCGGCGGCAGTCACGGATCTGCGTACTGTGGACCTCGAACCGGAAGAAGTGTTGGCTAAAAGATTTGATCCTACGGGCCGTGTGGAGTTGTTGATCAAATGGAAGGGTCAACCGGATCATGAGAGCACTTGGGTTCACTCTGCAACGCTGTTTGAGCAGTTTCCGAATGATAAGCTTGAGGACAAGCTGGTTTTTAAAGGGGAGGGTATTGATAGAATACATCAGACGTATTATCACAAGAGAAAGAAGCTGCCACGTGTATCGTTGACTGAGGAAGAAGAAGTCAACAGTCAAACTTCTAATTGAGACGGAAGGTTTGCGGTTACAACGGCTGGAGCTCAACAGATAGTTAAATAGAGCTTCTTCTCTTATTGAAAGGTTTATGCATTTACAAGTAGAAGTTAGCTATGGAGCTAGAGAGCTGAAAGATGCTCTGAGATAAGATCAAAGTGTGATCGAGATCTCGTTTACTTGTATTCGCAACAAATATCAATCAAATCAGGTACTATTCAGCTATACACTCTCTCTCTATTCTCTACTTTCGTCTATCACAAAGTCAAATAATTAAGAAGCACAACTCCAAACTTGCCTTAAACATGTAGTATGAAGAACAGAAGAAGGCACATGAGTGATCCGCGTAATTTGAACAACTATTGGGATTGCTTGGGTTTCTTGAGTTACTCAAACGGTCCAACTCCATTGGGATTGCTTGGGTTTCTTCACGCGTTGTAACTTCAAGCCACGAAAACGACGCCGTTTTCTGCAGCAAAACCGAGACAGACTTGGGAAAACCTGACTTGAAAATTTAGTAACAAGTCAACGTCTTACCAAATTTAGTTCCTTTTTTTTTTGCTAAAGACCAAATTTAGTTCCTTTCCATTTCATTTCACGTCTATCCAAACATTAAAACTCAACTTATGATTAATTTCCGTTTCGTCGATTTATATTTATGATTAATTTTACAGCTGTTTGGTAAATATTGTAGCAGTCGAGGTTTCTTTTACGAATAATACTAGGATTTAACCCGCACAAATGTGCGGGGCAAACAATTTCTAAAATTATAAAAAAATTATTATATTTTTTGTTGTGTGCAAGAACAAATTAGTAAAATTTCATAAGTTTATAAATTATAATTAGATTAATGTGGCGATTCGCTTATAAATTAACAATTGACACTTGGTCGCCATAGTCACTTTGTGATAATGTATATTTTGCAATGTTATACTAAATTTGATAATAATTCTAATCATTCAAACATAGTGTATAATAATATTAAAATCTGAATGTAAATAGAACTGTTAAATGTTAAAACTGTAAAACATAAAAACTGGTAAAAAGGACATAAGACATGGAGTAATCTAATTCACAAATCCGACTTGTGAAATATAACTATCGATCCGTGAAAAAAAATATATTTAATATGTAACTGAAAACTATTTGAACCCTTGGAAAAATTATTTAATATGTAAAACTTATTTTACAGCCAAAAAAGTTATTCACTCTTGACAAACTATCTAACATCTAATATATAATAAAAACCGTTCAATTCGTAAATAAATTCACCCCGTGAAAAAAAAACAAATTCAACGGAAAAAAGTATTTAACTTATAAATCAAAATTCTTCAACCCGTAAAAGAATATTACTAAACCCACCAAAGAAAATTATTATACCCGTGAAAACCATCATTCAAACAGTAAAACATTATCCAACATGTGTCAAAAAGTTATTATGTGAAATAGATATATTCAACCCTTGAAAACATTATTTAGCATGTAATACTTATTTTACACGTCAATTAGTTATTCACTCTTGACCAATTATCTAACATCTAATATATAATAGAAACAGTTCAATTCGTAAATAAATTCACCCCGTGAATAAAAAAAATTGAACGGAAAAAACATTATTTAACTTGTAAATTAAAATTGTTCAACCCGAAAAAGGATATTACTAAACCCACAAAATAAAGTTATTATACCCGTGAAAACAATAATTCAAACAGTACAACATTATCCAACATGTGTCAAACAAATCATTATGTGAAATAAACATATTCAACCCGTAAAAAAATTATTTGATCTCTAAAACTTATTTTACACGCCAAAAACGTTATTCACTCTTGACAAAATTATCTAACATCTAATATATAATGGAAACCAATCAATTCGTAAATAAATTCACCCCGTGAAAAAAAAAAAATATTCAACGCAAAAAGCTTATTTAACTTGTAAATTCAAAGTATTCAACCCGTAAAAGGATATTACTGAACTCATAAAAGAAAGTTATTATACTCATAAAAAAAAACTATTCAAACATTGAAACATTATCCAACATGTGTCAAAAAAGTCATTATGTGAAATAAACATATTCAACCCATAAAAAATATATTTAATTTGTAAAATTTATTTTAAACACCAAAAAGGTTTTTCATTCTTGACAAATTATCTAACATCTAATATATAATAGAAATCATTCAATTCGAAAATAAATTCACCCCATAAAAGAAACAAATTCAACAAATTTTTTTTGTTTAACTTGTAAAAGAAAACTATTCAACCCGTATAACTTATTCAACTTGTAAATTACAATTATTTAACCCGTAAAAGGATATTACTAACTAACAAAAGAAAGTTATTATACCCGTAAAAACAATTAATCAATCAGTAAAACATTATCCAACAGGTGTCAAAAATTAACCCGCACAATGTAATCTGTAATCTATTAAATCTTTCACATACTATCTAATTATTCTGTAATCTATTAAATCTTTCAAAAAATGAAATCATATTAATTTATATATCTATTTTTTAAAATGATAAGATTTCAGTTTTCTTTCAATATTAAAAATAAATTGAAAAATGATACTCAAAATAATCAAAATAACCGAGATAAGACAAAAACTGCGAAACTGAGTCGGTGAAGACAGATTTCCAATCACATGAATGAAATTAGTATATCTGAGAGAGTGAATTAGCTAGCTATTTAGATTTCTTACTATATGTATCACGATCCTGAATCTACCAAAGGAGTTGCCGCCAATCAATGGCTAGTTCAGTTTCACCAAACCCCGGCGGCTTGGGACGTCACCACTTCTCCGATTGTCTCTCTCTTCTCCGCCTTGTAGGTTTCATCTTTCATCTAATATCTCTCTCCAGATTCTCAATTGCGACCCGGCAAACCCTTTTTGTGCTGGTTTCAGATTAAGAACGAAGCATCGAATCTTCAATCAACAGCTAAAGACGTTTTTTCTCAACGCTCTTTTTCTCGCGTTACAGCTCCGACGTTCCTCAGGTATGTTCCTCTTCTTCTTCTCCAGAGAATGGAACAATTGTGGATTGATGCTAAGCGTTATGTGTCTGTGATTTGGTTGTAGAGATTGGGAATTTGCAGCGATTGACGCGCTATCTCGGCGCTTCTACTCCACGGAGACCTTTATTCAAAGCCCTTCGATAAGCTAATGTTTAAGCTCACGATGATGGCATTGTCGTCTTGCTCGAGCTACTCACTGTCCACCTTGAAGAAATATCTGATACTCGACATTTTCTCATCACTATGATCTGCGTCAAGAGGTTGTTCCTTTTACATCCCTCTTCTTTACAAACTCTCCATTCTCTCAATCTGGAATTTTTATTTACTTTACTGAAATTGATTACTTTTTCTGGGCAAATTTCTTCTTATCGCTTTGTCTCTGATAACGGTGGAGCTTTTCGAGCTAATTCTTCTTATCGACCCAATCTCATCTGTCACAGTCGCCTTCATTCTTCGACGCATCAGTTAAGCCTTCTCTTACTTCTAAATTTGTTTTTCTTCCACACTCGTATTCAATTAGTTCATATTATGGATCGTTAGAATGTAAAGATCTGTCAATTTGACGTTGGTCACTCTTTGTTAATTGTTTTGATAGTAGCTAATCAGAGGTATCTTTGCATTTCAACTGTAACTATTATTTAATCTTAAGTCCCAACAGTTAGACTGTTACTGAGAAAAAGCATTGTTTTTGGTAGGTTTTGAAAGAGGGATCTTCGAATTGATTGATCAGATTGTTTCTATGTATCAATTAGAAGAATGCTTCCCTGACATCAAGCAGGCAGGTTAGTATTCCGTAATTCTTGAGTAGTCTTGAGGTTGTTTTATCAATTGTGGGATTTTGTAGGAAATATTAGATGTTAAGATACTCCTGGTAAAAATCAGTAATTTCTTTGTTCATTCTAAATGACTTAAACGAATATAATATCATGATCAATGTTTGAATTATTCAGTCTAGTTTTATATAGGCTTAACTCTGAAAATTCTACAGAATAATAACCCGAGGGATAGAGTTATTGACGAACTCAACTTTGTATGAACTCCAGTAGAAAATTGTTTGGGTTAATAACCCCGTGAGTGTAGATGTATTTCTCATAAACAAACGCAAATATAAAAGTGTGCGACTTTTGATTAATGTTTCAAAGTTGGTAATGGTCTAATAATATTTAAGTTCGAAACAACTTTGTTAGAAGATAATCCATTCCTGAAAACGGAATTTATTTAAATCTCTGAAAAGACAAAAGCTAAAAGAGTGATAACAGAAGGGGATTAACATGTCTTAGACATCCAAATTCTGGAAAACTTCTTTGAAAACTGTTAGCAGTTTGCTTCCGGGGCTTCCCCTGGACGCAACTCTTGACAGTGCCTCGTAGAGCTGACTATGAGATAAAACGTTGACAAAACCTCCTATGTATGAAGATCTGTGATCTCATGCCAGCCTAAAATACAAAAACCTGAGATGTTTCTTACAACTTTGTGTTAGTTAAACTTTAATACAACAGAAATATTGGATGTTAAAGTTGTTTCTTACTTGCGCTTAATCTTGCTGATCGTTAAGTTTGTGATAATAAAAAACGAAGCAAAAAAACTAATAAAATACTGACCCCTTAGATGATTAAATTTGGAAAATCGTTTCTTTACTGTATGATTTTTAGTGTCACACTCATCTTCAAGGTTGATGTATGAGGAGCTATGATCTCTTGAGCCTGACAGATAAAATTTGATATATTTATTATACAAAAACTGTCAAAAAAGAAAATGACATAGTGCAGCTAAACTCATAATCAATACTTAGTATTGTAATGATAAAAAGATTGGGATGCAAGTAGAACAGAAACGTAACATTATACTTACCTTTAGTTAATTGGTTTGACCAAACTGTGTCTTCAGTGTCCAATTTCATAGCTGAACCTGCATTTATCTGTTTTTGTATATCTATTGTAACTGTTAAAACTCATCACAATAAATCGTTAGTATTTGATGATAAAAAAAAAGGTGAAGATGCAAATCAGATACAAAAAATTATGGTCACCTTTAGATGAATGGTTTTTGCAATTCGTGTCTTCACTTGCTTTGATAGTTTGATTATGACCTCCGTCTCTTATCTTCTGAAACTTTGATTATGATTGTCCGAAACATTTGCAGATGGTGACACTGCATAATAGACTTGAACTAATCTCTTTTTTGTTTCTTTTCCATTCAGGATTTCGCCTACAATCAAAAGCAATCAAAAATGTGATTAGTAAACATGAAATATATATAAAAGGAGAAACATTAGAAGAGGTAAAACAGAAGGAAACCTAATTCTCTTTTGCACTCACACAATGTATTTATACTGTTAAGAATGATGAGTCTTTAGGTTTTTTCCAGCAAAATTTCGAATATACGTTTTCTCTTTTTTGGTATGAATATTAATTTCGAATATACCTTTCGGTGGCAAAGATTTATTTTCGGAATCTCCACAATATTTTTGAATTTTTGATTGCGTGATTAGTTGTTGATATTGAAGAGATATTTGCCTTTTTGTTACCTGAGTTATTCATGGTGAAATTAATAGATAAATAATTTCGGGAAATCAAATTATCAAATTAGTAAAGTTCTCACTTAATTCGTAATTCTAAATATAGCAGATTTTGTGGGATATTTGTCTTCTAAAACCGAGATATGTGTGCTTTAATTAGTTTCCTATTATGAAGTTTCTGTTTGCTAATTTTTAGCCTTTTTCCTTTAAATCTTACAACTGTTTTGTTTATTTGAATTAGATTGAAGCTTGTAACGGAAAAAAGAATTTCTATTATCTTATTTACATTTCCAATTTTGGGTGACTTCGGTTAGCTGGTCGAGCGCGCGGCTGATTTGCCACAATTTGGCGAAAGTTAATCTCGTGTGCCAAAGAATGATCTAATGCCACAAGATGATGTGCAATTACTCTTTTCTCCCTCCTTCTTCCTTTTCACCTTTTACTTTTCACCTTTCTCAAATTTAATGAAAACAATAACTTAAAATAAAAAAAAGAAATCGAAAAGAATTAAAAAAGAAAAGAAAATAAAACAATCCAATTGATTGGATTTCGGAAATCGGAAATCGTGGTCGGAATTCTCGAGCTCAGCTCGCTTCTCTCACTCAAAATCTTCACTGAACTCGAAATCTTCTTCGACCTGAGCTCATCTATACCTATTCCGCCTCCTCTTTCACCTCCGTAGACAGTGGATGTTCCCTTTCGTTTGTTTGACCATTGCTGAAGCTTCAAGTCCATTGAAAGTGAGTTTCTAATTTGTTTGGTGCATGGATCCGTAAATTGGTTCATTGGGTGGTTCATTGGATATAGGCATTGCAATGGTATACATGCATTGATAGAATAGGCGGTAGATTAAGCTTTTTGAGTAATGTAGCTTGTGAATCGCAGCGAGTGAACTGTATTTGAACTAGATCGGAACCTGCAGAGATGGTACAACTGGTACGAGTGGTACAAATGGGACTTAGTTGATTAAGTGGTTCAACTGGTTCATATAGGTACAACTGCATTTTAAAAAGTAATGGTAGTAAAAGTTCAACTGGTACACGTAGTACAACTGTGAGATGTTTTGTAATTGGGAATTGATTATTTTCATTATATTTGCAGGGTAACAATGAGCATGATCATCACAAACATATTTTTCGACCACGGAGGTCATTATGCAGAAGAGGAACTGAAATGGGTTTCAAAGAATCCCACTTGCGCTATAACATTCAAGATCTCATCTTTGGAGGAGATTACGTACTCGGCGGTTGTGGATAAGATATGCAGGAAGATTGCAAGAGATGGAGCTAAGCCGCTGCTGAAATTGAGTTACATTCCAATGTCAAATAATCCTGCGAGAGAGATGTACATTTTTGATGATGAAGACCTATTTGCTTATCTAACGACAATTGATAATCTGGGATTTAGGAGGATTTTGCATGTGGAGGTAACCAAGAACACGAACAGAGCAAATCATAGGAGCGACCACCTGTCTAGAACGGATGCAGAAAGTTCATTTGGTTTGAATTACGAGGAGGAGTCGGTTCCAAATGACAGAGGTGATGGTGTCGTTACCATATTCAGAGAGCCACATGTTGAGGAGCCAGAGCCACATATTGAAGAGCCACATATCGAAGAGGTTGAGTCTGATGGTAAAGAAGAGGATGGCAACGAGAAGCGTCCAGAACCAGATAGTAAGGAAGATGGGTTAAACTTCTTTGATGAGGATTTTGAGCTTTCACGTCCTGTAGAAGAAATTAAGTTGGCTGAAGAATGGGAAGATGGTATTGGTCTTGAAATAAAACAAGAATTTCCATCAAAGGAGGCATTGCAAGATTTGGTTGACAGAGCTTCACACAAGCATTGTTTTGGTGTCCGCACTTACAAGTCTGACACTGGCCGACTTATCCTAAGGTGCACTCAGAAGAGCGGAGGCTGTAATTGGTATATATATGCTGCGAGGAAAGGTGGATCAGATTTTTTCAGTGTCCGAAAATACTGGAACAAGCACAACTGCTCACGGGCTGTTGAAAGTAGTAACAGCTCTCGAAGGAGAGGCAACCCACGATTAGTGGCATCGGTTTTGCATGAAGACTATCCAGGTCAGTTTGACACACCAGTTCCAAAAACAATTGTCGATGTTGTTCACCGTAGACTTGGTGTGAATGTGTCATACTCAACGGCTTGAGAGGAAAAAAACTACACGTTAGTGATGTTCGAGGCACTCCTGAAGAAGGCTACAAGATGTTATTTTCTTATCTGTACATGCTGGAGCAGGAAAATCCTGGAAGCAAAACGAATGTGCAACTAGATGCTTTGCACAGGTTTGAGTATCTGTTTGTTGCTTTGGGAGCGAGCATTGAAGGGTTTCAATGGATGAGAAAAGTGATAGTTGTGGATGCAACGTTTCTGAAGACTGTATATGGTGGACAGCTTGTGTTTGCCACTGCTCAAGATCCTAATCATCACCATTACCCTATTGCCTTTGGGATAATTGATAGCGAAAATCATAGTAGTTGGCCATGGTTCCTGGAAAACCTGAAAGCTGTTGTACCAGATGATCCTGAACTCGTTTTTGTTAGTGACAGACATAAAAGCATCATATATGGAGTCTCGAAGGTCTATCCATTGGCTCGCCATGTACACTGTATTTGGCATCTGGCTCAGAACGTAAAAGGGCATGCTCAGCAAGGTGTTAAGAAAGACGATGTTGTTGATAAGTTCATCAAATGCGCTCATGCTTATACTGGGTCTGAGTTTAAAAAGGAGTTTGATGAGTTCAGGAAGCTGTATCCTGCGTGTGCTAAGTTTTTGGTTGACAAGATAGATGTGGAAAGGTGGGCAAGGTGCATTTTTGAAGGAGAAAAGTATAACTTAGACACCAGCAATTCTTGCGAATCTATGAATAGTGTGTTTAGGAAAGACAGAAAGTTGTCTCTCTTACCAATGCTTGATAAGATAATAGAGAAATTCGCTTTTTGGTCCAACAAGTATAGGAACGAATGCGCTTCAATGCCAAGTACAAAGGTCGTTGTGCCTTTTGTGGAGAATGTTCTTCACGAAAGATGTCCAATAGCTAAGCGTTTAACGGTCAGGGAGGTAAATGGTCAGGAATTTCTGTTCGACGTATTTGGTTCAGATGGTGTGGTATATCTTGTGGATTTGGCGAGCAAAACTTGCGTGTGTAGAATGTTTGACATTGACAAGTACCCGTGTGTCCATGCAATTGCCGCACTCATGGCAAAGATAAAGAAGGATGGAAGAATGTCGACTCTTTCTGTATATGATTTGTGCTCCAGATACTATTTGGTTGAGACATGGGCACGAGCATATGTGAAAACGATCTATACAGTGCCCCATATCTCAACTTGGGCAATCCCGGAGGATGTTCTGAAATTGTTCGCTTATCCTCCTGATTACACAGCAAAAAGAGGAAGAAACCAAGAAGAACGACATCCATCAGAAGGAGAAAGTCGTAAAAAGAAGAAGAAGAAAACGAGTAACAAGTGTAAGCCTCATCAGGATTTGGGTGTTTTTTTTTAAACCTCCAAACGAGTAACAATTGCAATTCTGTTGTTTGGATTTGGTATTTATGTTGTTTGGATTTGAATTGGCTTGCTTTAACCGCTTGAATTTGTTTTTAATTATGTTGTATGAAGTTTGTGTGAACAATGTTGCAGTCATGTTGTCTGCAGTGTGTTACTTGAAGTTGTACTGATGGGTTCTAACAGGTTCAAGTATGTACTAATATTCAGTGTTTTTATTATCAAAATTTCGGAACAAGGTTCTACAAGGTTCAAGTAGGTTCAAGTATGTAAATAATGTGGGTTTGTATTCTAATATGGTAAAGGTTATGGAATTATGTTCGAAATGTAAGTTATGGGTTAGCTGATAAACGACTTGTTCAGAACTAGGTTCTGATATGGTTCTGCCAGGTTCCCGCGTGTATAGAGAATGTTCATTGCGTCTGTGAATGTGGACGTGTTTTGGTTTCAAGTACATTTGGTACAACTAGCTCCCATAGGTTCGACTATTCGGCTCGAATTATATACGAACGGCAAATGTTTAGTGAATATATTTATGATATGCAATGTAGAGGAGTTAATTAAGAAAAAAACATATTTATGTCTACTTATTTGATAGAAAGAACAAAAATTGAAAAAAAAAAATTATCTACTGGATAAGCATGTTAGTCATCAAGCACCCTATACAATATATGGAATATGTAGGTAATGTGTCAATGATGTGATTCAAATTAAGAAGAAAACGAGTTTTGTCTAAAATTTTGACATGATATGTTTGTAATGATAAAATAAGATGAACTATCATTGGTTCAACTTGACCATTACACATTGGTGTGGTTCTACTACAAAAACCCAAAACTCGCAGATGTTCAACTATGTCTAATTTTGGTTCGACGAATGGCATGAGTACAACTATGACCATTTTTTCCAGAATTTTGCAAATTTTTAACTTTTCCGCCGGCGGGAAAAGTAAGCGGGAATTTTTTTAATTTTAAATTTTTTTTTTTTATTTTATATTTCCGCCGCAATTTTCATATTTGGTAATACTTTAAAAGAAGGAGAAAAAGTGAAACTGAATCAGATTTTCCCCAAATTGATTTCTAGGGTTCTTATTCTCGATCTCACTCTCTCTCCTCGCTCTCTCTCTCTCGCTTAGGTTTTTCGTTTCTCTCTTCAATTCCTCTCTTCGATTCCTCTCTCTCTCTCTCATTTTCTGAGATGGGACCTCACAGTTGGGTTGCAACCTCATCGTCCTCTTCATACTCACTCGACGAAAACACCATCAGAGATGGTGAGTACGGTATGCCGAGCCACTGTTACTGCGGTGGAAGGGTCATCAGGGAAACGTCTCGCACCGAACAAGACCCTGGGAAAATATACTTCTCCTGCGAATTCCGAGCGGTTAGTTGATAATCATGTCTCCGAATTCTTTCTATTTTGGGTTCTTTTAGTGTAATTCTTTCTAGGGTTTAGGGTTCTGTTAGATTCATGGTGAATTTCGTATTTTTGATTGTAGAAACCCGGTTATCATATTCGGAAGTGGTGGGATCGTGTGATTGAAGAGGAGTTAGAAATACTTCACTCTGAATCAAGCGGGTTTCTGGGGAAGTTGAGAGTCTTCAAACTCACCACCGTGCCGGAATGGAGGAGTTAATCTCGGAGCTGAAGGACGGCGAGCTAACATTCATCATCATGGACATGCGTATTGCGGAGAAACGTATTGCCGACCTGAAGGAAGAACAAGAACAGAGCAAAGCGGAGATAACTAGGTTGGAGTTGGTGATTGGTGATTTCAACAAGAAGTACAAAGCTGTGGAAAGCACGTTTGCGATTGCTGCACTTTTCCTTCTTCTTGCTTGGTTCTTAGTTTGGTTTAAGTAACAAAAACCTTCAAATTTTCAGTTTGGTTTTAGTTGCTGCGGATGAAGACCTCTGTTTTTCAAACTATTTAAGAGGTCTTCTTAAGTTGTGTTTAAGATTTGTGTAAACTTTGTTTGCAAACTATGTCTTTTAATTATGTTTTAATTATGTCTTTTAGTTATGTTTTAACTATGTTTGCAAACTATGTCTTTTAATTATGTCCTTTCATTATGTCTTTGCAACTCATGTCAACAAAAATCAAAACATTACAAGTCAAACAAGAAGTCAAGTTAAAACTTAAATCATCTTTACCATCACAGTCAAGTTGCAAACACACTTAAACCATCCAAAAACACAGTCGAACCTATGCAAACACAGTTGTACCTATGCAAATTGTTCCATAGTATTACCATCCAAAAACACAGTCGAACCTATGCAAACACAGTTGTACCAAACCAAATTGTCATAGTATTACCATCCACACAGTCGAACCTATGCAAACACAGTTGTACCAAACAAATTGTTCCATAGTATTACCAAAAAACAGTTGTACCTATGCAAACATAGTTGTGCAGAACTCAAAAACAAAATAGTACACAATCCAAAGTCATAAAACATAGAGATAGTACACAATACATAACTTCCTAAACACAGAGCCGTCTTCATCCTTGTTTCCTACGTGTGTTGTACGGTCTCTTTGCACCTCCTTTCCCTTTTCCACTTGTCTTGCTTTTTCTTTTTCTATTTGCCTGACCAGCCACATATGGAGATGAGAGAATAGCTGAAGGTTTGATTGTCCTCTTCTCTTTCTCTGCTGGAGTTTCTTTTCTTCTCTTCTTTGGCGGTTCTGCTACTTGCTCCTCCTCCTCCTCCGCCTCCTCCTCCTCCTCCTCCTCCTCCTCCGCCTCCTCCTCCTCCTCCTCCTCCTCCGCCTCCTCCTCCGCCTCACTTATATCCCCTGCTACAATCTTCTCGGCCGGAGTCCAAAAGCAGAACCTAGAGGAAAACTACTTGCTCCGCTTCTATCATGAGCCTTCTTGGTTCTTTGCTCATTCACATAACATTCAACCATATCAAGTCTCTCATCTAAGTCCCCAACCATTGCCTTAATCTCTGAGGTAACATCATCCATCTTATCCTCCAACTTCTTTGTTGCTTCCTCGATCAAAGCTTTCAACGTTTCCATCATTCCCTGAACTGATCCACCGTTGTCAGGTGCCTGCATTGGTACTTCATTTGCAAACTCGGTGATACCTCTGCCGGCCAAGTCAATCTTGTACAGAGACTCCCACCATATCTTCTTCTTCTGGACGATTAGATGTCTCTCCAAAGGTCGACTAAATGATCCACGGAGCCAATCCCATCATCACAACTAGGGTCTATGATGCGCTCCATAAGGGTTTCCTCCTCTGAGGTTGGTTCCAAGATGCTTATGATATCCTGCGATTATGAACACATTAAATACACTCATGATAAGCTTGCTCAATTAAGATAAAATAAAGTACACTATATGATGACAAATACTCACCCTATTGCTGCCAATTGCTTCGTTTATCTCGGACAGTGGATAACCTTTCATGTAAGTCGCTTTGAAATTGTGCTTGCACAACCTTGGACAGTCGCTCTCTGCATGAACAGGTTCTCGAAAGGTTCGAGCAAGCGCAGGAATGCACTCATACGCAAAAGCCTGTACATAGAGAGTACTACAATATCACGACCCTATCCACGTAAATTTAAGGAAAATAATTAAAAGAATTACCTCAATAGGAAGAATGTATCCAGAAAAGGTCCATGAATCCTTCTCGTTGACGACGCCTCCCTTGAACTTCTTCGCTACTTTCTTAACTTCATCTACCAAATCATCAAAGGTCAAACGGCCCCAAGGGAATTTTTCACACAAGTCCAAATCATCCACGACTTTGAGAAAGAATGGCTCTATGTTTCCTTTGTATTTGGACTTCGCTTTCAAGACATTGGTTAAGAAATATAGCGCAGCCATCTTCTTCTTGTTAACAGCGCTCTTCACTTTCCCTAGCTTCTTCTTCACATCTGCTATGGTAATATTGGTCCTTCTCTTGAACCACTTTTCAACAAACTTGAAATCGCCGGCTTCCTTGTCCTTCAGCTCCCCATAGTTGCTAGGGTAGTCATGACAATCCAATCCACTCAGCAGCGCATGCTCCTTAATGGAGTACCTAATAGGTACTCCATTAACCACAAACCATAATTCTCTGTCACTATCAGTACAAGCTAGGTGCAGAAGAAGCATCCAAAATCCTTTTGATTTACGGTTTTCCACCAGAGGCATATGAAAGATATGCTTAAACTGAGGATGACTAGAAAACCATTCCAACGCCTGAGGAATTTCTTGATGTCCTTGACCGTATCATTCACATAACACCTCGATGATATCCTACAACTCTTTCTATACTGATCTGGACGAAAGTAAAACTTCTCTGGTGGCAGTGGTATATATTCATCATCAACCTGCCGCCAAGTCAAACAATGTAGTGTTACTAATTATACTTTTACCCGAACCTACTCGAACTTACTCGAACTTGCATTCAAACCATTTGCGGAATTGAATTTCTAAAAATCTACATTACCATGACCGGTGCAAAAGAAGAGACATGTGCATCTGAAGGCATTGCTTCAGCGTCTTCTGTTTGTTCCGGTTGAAGTGGTTCTTCCGGTGGGGTTTGATCCGGTTGAGGAATTTCTTCCTGCTGTTGTGGAGATTGTCGATTTTCCTCGCCATCATTGTCATCATTATACTCCTCATCCTGCAGGTTCAAAAAAATTTAAAACAAACCAATGTGATTTTACTTCGCAATAACATTAATCACAAGATACTACATAGTTGAACTTAGTTGAACTTAGTTGAACTTAGTCGAACATCAATCCCATAGATACTACATAATCAATCATCTCATTATCAAACTCTTAATCCAATTAATCATAATAAACAAGATAATACCTTGTTCTCTTCGTCACCAGCAATTCCTCGTCCGTCCTTTCTTCTTCTTCATCTTTCTCTTCTTCGTGCTCTTCTTCTTTTTCCGATTCATCTTCTTTTTCCGATTCAACTCCTTCTGAGCTCATCTTCTCCTCAGTTTGGGCTTCTTTTTCTTTGGGCATTGCTTCTCCGGTTTCCGCCTCTCCTGTCACCACCGTCTCCTCTGTCGGCGGAGATTCGTCGGTCGGTTCCGCTGTTTGCGAAGGATTTGGCACTTCCCCCGCTTTGTCGGATTCGACAGTTCTTTTGTCGGAACCGCCCCTTCTGTCGAGTTGACGGTTCCGCCACCGGTTCGTTGGTTCCGCACGGGTTCGTTGTTCCGCCGCTTCTGTCGACTTCGGCGCCGGTTCCGTCGCCTGTTGACTTCGTCGGTTCCGGAACGAAAGGAACAGATCCTTCTGTCGAGTTCGACGGTTCTGCCGCCGGGTTCGTTGGTTCCGCCGCTTCTGTCGACTTCGGCGGTTCCATCGTCACTTTGTTGCTTCTCAACAACACCATTGCAAGATTCACGATAGTTCTTCACTCCTTCCCGTTACGAGATTCTTCAGTCGATTTCGAATTGTGTGATTTCAAATTGTGATTTAAATTTTTTACTTGCAAAACGGCGATACAGTTAATTTAGGGATTTGGGGTTAAAATCCGATTAAACTGGGTCGGGTTTACGGTTTTCGGGTAATACCCTGGTTGGATTCGTAAATACTTTAACTTTCATCCGGTTTTAATGTCTTTTACTTGTCTTTTGATTTAAAAAAAATGGAAAAGAAATTAATTTTTTATTTATGGCATTTTGGCAACCGGTTCACTGATTTGTGGCATCTCAGAATTTTTTCCGTTACACTTCAACCCAGATTTTCTCGGTTCAATTTAAGTTATTTAAGGTCCGCGTGTTTTTTTTCTGGGCGGGTCGGGTTTTTTTCTGTTGAATTGAGTCAACTCACTTAACTCGGTATTTTCAATCCGGAATTGCCCCTCTTAAACCTGTTTCCAAACACTTTTTACTCATAATCTCAATGGCATTTTTCGTAATAAAAGGGTTTTTTCGGGTATCTCTAAAAATGTACGTCTAAAATAATATATTAGAGATGTTTTTTTTTTCAGGAAGATTTACTTGAATAGAATTCCAATTTGTAACTGGTAACTAAAATAATTTTCGTGTCAATTACTATTGATTATCAAAATTCGGATATTTTATCATTCACAATCTCACATTATCCACTGTATTGCTGTTCTGGGAGACAAATTTATTTTACATGACATATTGGCTTAATACTTGGCTCCTGAGTATGCCATGAACACCAACATATATAATAATATAAACACACAATCACAGAGACAGAGGTTATGGTCGTCGATTACACATATTAAAAGAATGGCTTAGTACCACAAGAACACTTTACCAGCAACTCATTTCTCCGTTTGATCATAAAGGGTTTCTTCTGAACAATACTAAAAGCGTTTTCATAGCTGATTTAGGCTGTTTTCAGGGTTTGAAAATAAGGTATAGTTTCGATTCCTAATACATGAAGACTATTGCTTAAGCACTCATCACTTAAGGCAGCCATATACCAAGAGTCTCAAACTAGACTGAATATATAATAGTGAGCTCTGAAAAACAGAGTCGAATTAGGGTAGGCGCAATGAAACACAAGTCATAATAACTAGAGTCTCAAACTAGACTAAATAGCGTTAACTAACATAATCAGTTTTTGTAGCTAAAACCCTATACAATATCAGAGACTAGATGAAGACACCTTCTCTTTCCCTTTCCCTTTCACGTTCCATGCAAGCAAACTGATTTCAGAGACCTCCTCTTCAGTAATTTCTTCACAAGTTTGCTAGCCCTGCTCATCAAATTTCATGCCAATCTCTGATATGATGCTCATTAGATCTGGGGGGTCTAATGCTCATCTGATTCGCCAGCACACCAAAAGAAATGATGTGGAAACAAGTTCAGTGAATGGTTTCTGATTCTTTGTAAACCAACTAAGTAACAGCCAAAATGCTCACAACATACTCACAAAATGCTAACAAAATGCTCACAACATACTAAAAAAAATGCTCAGAAAATGCTCACTTCGACACTTTTCACAAAATTAAGAAAATAGTTCAATAAGCTTACCAAGAACTTATAATGGTCAATTTTCACAAAATTGACCTTATCAAGTATAAAAAGTCCTTGTTTGATTAATCGTTGATGATTCATCATTCATTATATGATATTCTACAATTTTTCCTTGTTCCACAATATAATATGTTTTAGAATATTTAAGGTACCTTTTGCTAATTAATACTAACTATTAGAAATTTCAAAACATATTAACTAAAAACATTTGAATAGTTGAATTATGATTGGTTAAAAGCTATTAAAAAGTGGTTTGTGTGAAAAAAAATAATTACACATTAAATGTTTCTTAATTTGTGTGAAAAACCTCAAACATCTTTTATTGCATAACAGAGGGAGTACAAAATACAAAATATTTAGTCTTGGGCACATTTTTCTTAAAAAAATCTCAAGTAACTTGTACACAAACTAATGAATTACGTATAATTTCATAATCTAATAAGTATATGTACACAATATTTCGTCTAATAGATAGAAAGAAATAGAAATTCAATTGTTCAATATTACCAATTTTTTACTATTAACATTCTATAATATTTACTGTTTTTATTTATTTAATTAGGGGAAAAATGGATAAATCTACACTATATAAAAGTTGAGACTATATGCCTATGAGAACCTCCACATAGGATTTAAAAACGCGATCTGATCGGTTCATGTAAGCATTTCCAAAATTAAGAAAGTTTCCGAATTTTAAATGATCAATAGTATCATTCCACATCATCATATAAAATTAAGAAATTTTTAAAATTTTAAACAATGAATAATATTAATCTATATCATCATCTAAAATTAGCTATATTTGTAAATTAGTTAATTTATTTTTATGTTTCAAGAAAATTAATTAATTTAACTCATTTAAATTAGAAACTCCACAAGTCCAAAGTAATTAAATTAATATTTATTAATATACAAGTTCAGGCTAAATGTCTCTAAATGTGTCAACATAGGATTATAATACTGTATCTTATTGGTCCACATAAACATTTACATAATTCAGAATTTTTTCTAATTTTAAACAACCAATAGTATTAATATATAATTTTTTAAAATTTAAACAACCAGTATTATTAATCTATATATCATCTAAAATTTGCTATATTTTTTAATTTGTTAATTTCTTTTATGTTTCAATAAAATTAATTAATATAACGGTTTAAATTAGATACTTCACTAGTCTAACGTAATTGAAATAATATTTTATTTATTTTTGTTTAAAATATAATTTACTAGATTTTAAAAATTATATAAAAACATTTGTATAACTACAATATTAGTTATAAATAATTAAATAGACCTTAATGTTAATTCTCTTTGACCGAACTTAAGTTCTTACAAATAAAGTGTAAATTATACCTTAATAAATGAAGAATTTTTATAAGCAAACAAAGCAACGTTGCAAGAGAGTCGGTCTCAACATTAAATAATCTATGAATAAAAAAGGGGATAGAAACAAAAATACATAATGTCGTGTAGAAGACATATGAGTTCATTTGCAATTTCTTTTGAGATGATGAGAGAGATCAAGATTTGGGAGCTAAACAAAAAATTCAAGATAACAATAGCATACTAAATAGTAATACTTTTTGGCCAAAAAAGTAAATAGTTTGTTTGGATTACTATGGAGTAGAATAATTCAAAGGAGATTTAATAGTCCAGTTCATACTATAGCTTTTCGAGAAAACATTCCACCCTACATCAATAAATCAATAGTTCATATTCGGGAGGATATTGGAGATCAGACGGAAAGGGAGAGAAGAGGTTGATGTCTTAACTTAGCTTTGGGTATCATTTCATTAATGGGCATAATTCTAAATCAGATCCTTAAAGAAGATTTCATCTTTATGTAAATAATGATATTCAAATTAGAGAAGATCACGAGCCTTCAAAAAATGCCAAAATATATAAGAATAAAAAAGTATATACAATAAAATTATTAGGGGCATCATTTTTCCTACATCTTCAAAGAGTTCCCGAGAAAGGTGTGAGTTTGCCATAAATTTATTGAGAAGCATGACTGAATCATACACTATAGAAGGACATATGAAGAAGATATGGAAACCGTCTCTTTGATGATCACAATAATTGCAAGAGATGTCTGCATCGAGTCCATGAGCAGTGAGAGTTTGACCAGTCAAGACAAAGCTTTTCCCATCAAATGCAAGAGAAAATATTTGATTTTTGGTGTAGTATAAACTTACCTGACATTATTTTTACGTAAGGAATTGAAGTTATTTCAAATAAACATTGTGTTAGATACAAATATTGTTGACATCTAATTTTAAGAATTTCACTATACATATTTAAAAATAATTTTCTGTTTAGAAATTACCAACACTTCAAAATAGCTGATAAATTAACATTACATTTTACAAAACATATATATATATATATATATAATTGACCATACATATATTAGAAGGTGTCCACATAGGATTGAAGAAACTTAATTTGATTGTTCCACATAAGTATTTACATGATTAAGAAAAGTTATAATTTTTAAATATGTAAGAGATAAAGAAATTAAGTATATAGAATTTTTAAACAACCAATAGAAAACTAATTAATTATTTTCCTTTTTATATTTCAGAATAGTTTATTAATTAGGGGTATTATTCAATTATGTATTTGAAATCAATTATATAGGTTTTATAATCCTTCAGATTTTAAAAATCAATATCAGTTGATTCTAAAATCTCTACAATATCTTGTGGATTCTGTTTTTTATAACTTACTCATAGAACTCCATTGAAATTCATTTCAAATGACTCAGTAAATAAAGATTTTAAAAGTCATTTACTTTTGAATAACACTGAATTTTAAAATTGGATTTGAAATCTTGATTGAATAACATTGGATTTAAAAAACGAATTTGAAATCTTGATTGAATAACACTGGATTGTAACTCAATTTCAGTTCATTTCAAATATAATATCCAATAATACTTTAGAAAATGAAGAAATTATATGTTCAAATTACAAAAAAAAAAAAAAAAAAAAAAAAAACTGCATGTAAGAATAATTTGAAAAGGATATAATCCAAATAGTATGTGGAAATAAAGATTGGAAGAATAGTTAACTTTAAAATATTCTCTTTTTTTTTTTGAACAACCTTTAAAATGTTCTCTATATAACAAAGGAGTGTGGTTTTTTTTCAACCCGAAAGTACTCTCTGTTTTTGCTTGGTTAGCAATCTAGCACCGTCTTTCATTTACAGCTGACACCACGACGGTATCAAGCTGTTTCTTGGAATCAGTGTTGTGTCCTTTTTAAGCTACAGATTGAGCATTTGTTTTCCATCTTACTATCTAAAGGTTTTATCAATGGAAACAGAAGCATCATCAATCTCTAGCAGCTGCGAGGAAGCCGATCTTGATCTTTTGAAATGTCGAGCACCGTGGAAGATGTGACTGCATCGGGTCGGGTCCGAGTTGACCCGTTAAATAGCATGAGTGGCGAGACATCGAAACATTGTACATGACGACCTTGAATGATAACCGAGGCGACGATTACGCCGGACAAGAGTCGCAGCTCCGGGAAGCTAGTTGGACGAATTGGTCTTTCCTTACGTCTTTGGCTGGGTTAGTGATCAAGTCAATCAAATTTCCTCCTGGTTTCTATCATTGCATGGTTAATACTCGGCTGCTTGAGCTTCGTTTCCGATCCTTATCGAACAATGAGGCGTGGTAGACGCTTTCTACTATCGAGGATTGTAGAGCTATGCGATTTAGGGTTAAAAGATGATACGCCAGCGTTGGAGGCTTTGCGCAGGTTAGCACGTGGTATGTTTTGGGCTGTTTATGTAGGCATCGTCTTGTTTGCCTTGTTGGTTTGTGCTTTCTTGATCAGTGGTTTGTTGATTAGCCATTTGGCTCATGAACCACTTGTAGTCAAAGAGAGCTTGAATTTCGATTACACCAACAACAGTCCTGAAGCATATGTGCCTATAACCTCGTACAAGAACAGTCATATAAATCACAAGACAGAGATCATTGTCTCGGTGACATTGCCTGAGTCCAAGTACAATAGAAACCTCGGAGTGTTTCAGGTCCGGGTGGATTTCTTATCCGAGAGCGGTCAAATCCTTACTAGCTCAAGGCGGCAGTGTATGGTGAGATTCAGAAGCGAGCCTATCCGTCTTGTCCAGACATTCCTGAAGATTGCTCCGCTTGTCACTGGCTATGTCTCTGAAATCCAAACCTTGAACTTGAAGCTCAAAGGCGACATTGTTCCCACTGCTTGCTTGAAGATAATGATTGAACAACGAGCAGAATTCGAATTCCGTGCTGGAGAAGGTATACCGGAGATTTACGATGCTTCTCTGTTGCTCGAATCCCAACGTCCTTTCTTAAGGAGGATCATATGGAACTGGAGGAGAACTTTGTTCGTCTGGATCAGCATGAGTTTGTTTATTACGGAACTGCTTTTCGTCTTAGTTTTCTTCAGATCTGTGATCATCCCAAGAACAGGTCAGATAGCACAATAAAGAGATACAACAACTTTCATTAATATTAAATCTGATCTAGACCAGGCAGGAAGAAGATGTTGAATCTATAGTTATTGTAACGCTAAGTACACTTACTTTGTGTAAACTTACTTTCTCCACATGTGCTCTCAAAGTCGCATTGTCCGTATAGACTTTTATGCTATTTCTTTAAGTGTAAACTAAGTGATCGTCCCCCGTCTTGCAGGGGAATAAATTTGGTTTTTAAATTTACTAGGTTTTGGAAATTAACTATCAAAATTTCTAAAAGGTTCCTACAAATTCCCACAGAAGAGTACAGAAATAGGCAAATATTCTTTACTAAAATTAAATAAATTATTAATGAGGTAAAATTATGGAATAGATGCAAAAATGATCTATGAATTGAAGTTAAAATTAAATGTAATTCACATTTTTCCGCTTTCAGTTGCTTTATTGTAATTTAATAAAATTTATAATCGGATAAACGAATACAAGAAGGAAGAAAACACTATATTATTTTTGATGTACATTAAAAAAATTGAACATCCATTAGGATTTGATAATTTAAAATTTTTTAATGTATTAAATAAAATTATTAACACAAATCGCGCGGATCTGTTAATTTGACAACGTGTATAAATAATTTACAAGAAGGAGATGACTAACCAGAGGTAAGGAGAAGAGCAAAGAAGAAGATAGTAAACATGAAAGAGCTTTTCATGTTTGCAAATAAATAAACAAAATTTGCGTGTGTGTGTTATTCCATTGATCTCGATGTACCAAAATCTAGGGTAAGAGTATGATTTCAATAAAGAAATTTAATATTTGACTAACTTAAAACTAGGAAGACAAATCAAATTTTCATAGAAATTTACTTAACAATAGATTTCGGAGTAACAATTTTGACATATTTTACAATTTTTGTTATAAGGCGTCCTAATTTACATGGTTAGAAGTTCCAAAACGAGAATTATAAACTAAATTGATGGAGATTTTATGAAGTTAAAAAAATATAAAAAACGAGAATTGAAAATTAAATTGATGGAGATTTCATGAATTTAAAAAAAAAAAAAAGTTAAAAATAACTGGGCTTTTAAAGTCTATTTGGGTTTCGTTTTCTGCTGACAGGCCTAATATAACTCTTCCCCTCATTTCACTTAATCCCAAGTAAATAGATTTAGCCCATCCTCATTATCGTCGTCGCTTTACAGAACACGAAACGATTTTTCTTCCTCTTGTATCATCTTCTTCTTAGCTTCGTTACAGAACACCAACCGATTGTTCTTCCTCTTATTCCTGCGGGTTCTCATCTGCAGTGGCCACTGAATGTAGTGAATTTATGGCTGCTTCGGCTGCACCTCTTTTTCTTCTTCACTATAACTCCGCCACTCCTTTTCCCTCTACGATAATCACACAGTCTAGAGAGATCTCTCTCTTTCCCATCACCGCCTCTGATCTCTTCCTCCATTATCGCCGATTCAGGTATCTACATCTCTTTTGATTTCTCGCAATCTGTCCACTATGAAATTGAAAGTTTTTAGATTCCTTTTTTTCTCTGATGAAGTTTAAGTTGCTGATGTGAATGAGGCCCCAAAATCTCTTAAACACGTCGTCCTCTCCAGTCTCCACTTCGCATTTTCAGATCTTCTATATTTCCAGCTTCAAACCTACATCACTAGAATGTTTACTTTTTCCATTGGCTTTTGCTGTTTCTTTTCTATACAACTGAAAATTCGTTGTTTTTGTTGTGGTTAGCGTCTCACGACCATTCGATGGTTTCTCGGAATTTAGTACTCCTAGAAGGTGACGTCACTTTCTTACTCTCTCGATGTAACATCAAGGCTATGAGCTCTACAGGTGAATAATTGTGTGTAATGTTCTCATTGTCGTTCTTTTGAAAAAATGAGAATTCTTCGACTTACCTGACAGCCAACTATCATCCCACTATTAGTGATTTCTGACCGTGAACTTTAATTTATTAGTATATATATCACATATAAAAGAGCCTAATCAAGATAAACGGCTAAATTTTTGTTTCATCTTCTTCAGGCATGGTCGTTTAAGTGAATTGGGTAATGGAATCGTCGAAGGTATGTTTTCTCAAGGCGTTCCTGATTTTTGAGGCCAAAGCTGGTTCTGATATTTATGGTGTTCTTGGTTTGAATTCTTCAGTTTTTTTTTTTGTTTTTTATATTGTGCAATGACTTAGATACTGTTGGGTCAAGCTTAGAGAACAAGGGATGGTAACTGTTGTGCTGTTTCGTGGAAGTTTACCTTTTTGCTAATTTGTTTGATTGCCACTGAACCAGGCACCTAATTAGTGTTATTTAGTTTGAATATATTTTGGTTTGGTCTAACCTTGCTAATTTAGTCTCAACACCTTAATCTGAAGTTAAATGGCTTTTGACTTGGATATGTCTTGGGAGCTGTTATCAAGCTTTTTCGTTTGGTAGAATCACCTGATGACTATATTGTCGAAGATTGCAAAGTCTTTTCTGTCTTTCAAGGAACATTTTTCCAAGCCAAGCAACAATTGTGACGATATATTTTCCTTATTTTTCTATGCTGACTTTAGACAGTTCTTTTATGTGTACATGTTGCAGTGAAACTATTCAGGTGACATTACCGTGAACGGTTTAGGAAAACGTGAACCAATCCAAGCCCAAAAATAATACATTACAATCCACCATCGTAAGTTTTCATTCAATATCTTGATATGTTCAGCCTCATGATATTTACCTCCTCCAATCATGCTTTCTTTGTCCCAACCATGTATTTTCTTTTTTCTTCTCTAGATGCTTCACCTTTTGTTTCAAACCACTATATATATACCTTGCACATTGCTTAATATGCTGTTTTTTCTTCCCAATCTCTGTATACTTCGCACTTGAAAACTGATTACAGCTTAAGCTTTCTCAAGTTATAGTTGAATTTAAATGTTTACCATTTAGCGGCGTTTAGCTAAAACAAGAGATGAATTTTAACTGATCTTCCTACTTTCACATACAGGGCTTTTTGGTTTAATCAAGGCTTTGAGTTACGCCATTTTCCAGTTGATTCATTTTGTAAAGTTGCTTTGTCTTGGCAACTGCTGGATTGGAGGTTCAATGAACAAGGAGATCAAGAGAAAATATATTTTATTTTATTTTATTTTTTAATAGCATGTCATTCACTTATCTTATACTCTCCTTGCTATATGTGTAGTTGTTAGCTTGGCACTGATTGTTATGTCTAGTGTTTTTTTGTTTTGTTTTTAGGGTATGAATGTTAGTTGTTATGTGTATTTCTTAGGTTTATTCCTCTACCAATGGATCATAATGCAATATATCATTCTGGTACTTTACCTTGACACAAAAACATTATTTTATTTGATGCAGAGAACATTATAGGGGTTAGTGAAGGACACAAAATATAAACTGATGGTTTAATCTTACATTGAATAGTTTAAACGGAATACCTTACTATCTGTCTCTCTGTAAGAATCGTCTGTGATTTTGATGGACAACTTATTGACAGTGTAAATTAGCTTAGATAATACATTGGTGTATCTTAAATCTCATAAACATTGTGTGCATCATGACGAACAATGTTCTTGGCTTAAGACTGTGGAAGAGAATCTTCTAGACTTACGTACCATGGGTTGATGTTGTTAAACCGTTCCCAAAAAGATTTAACAAGCTTGACTACATAATTTCACCTCGGAGAAGAGAAAGAAAGGGAGTACGAGATAGTATAGGCACATGTTCGATTGTTCGACACCAAACAAAAAAAAACAAGTAGAGGCACCTTGCTCATAAAATTAGTTTCAAGCATTTGGCAAAAAAATACTCTAAAAGGTGAGTTCTCAATGTTGTCTTCTTCACTTCTTGCATTTCGGAATTTGATAGGGCGGATATATACAAGTTTCTCTAGAATACTAAGTCTCCAAGATGAGTGATTTCACAAGGAAGATGAGTGATTTCACAAGGATTCGTGCTAATTCACTGGGAAGGCGAACACATTGACATAAAGTATAAGTATCACAAAAATTAAAAAATACATTGATGTCCACAACTATATTTTATTTACTTTACTGAAAGAGATAGGCGTAGAAAACAAAATTCGTTCTCCATGTTGTTGTTGGAAAACCAAATCGGCTTGCTGATGTTTGACACCAACTCTGGTCATGATCCATGTATATGTTATCACCCACTATTTGAGAATGACCAATAGGTGCCAAAGCAAGCTGTAGACACTTAAATCAATAAATCAATGCAGAACTTGGGAGGATTGTGTCTGAAATGGAAAGAGATTCAAATGCAAAACAGATGGTGATGGTGATCGCTGGGGACATACATTATAGGCCCAAGATATTGAGATTGAGAAACCTGGGTTGCAAGATATTCATTGCAAAACCTGACAAGAATCGGACAGCAAGCTAATGCGACATCTATGTCACTCATGTGACTTTGAGATGCTCTTAGCTGCTAAACCAAATTGGTTCGACTATGAGGTGAGGTTTGTAAGCATTTTGAATGTTTCCACTTTCCAGTTCTGTTTTGTTCTTAAAGTCTTGATCACATTTGTTGGAACAGGTTCACGCTTGCAGGAGGGCACATCTTAAGAAGACCAGATGATGAGCCAATAAGCAGTACAAGTCGAAGGTATGGAAGGGGAAAGTCCAAACAGAGCAATCAGAGAGATATTCCAAAGCCATGGGACTGAAGAAAATCGGAAAACATTTTGGCAGAGGATTGAAGAAAGGGTTGGTGTTTCCTGGGACAGACATAAAGGAAGACAATTGAGGTAAATATGGTGCAAAGATCTGTCTTTAACAATCTGCATCACTGATCTTTTGAATTGGTTTTAACTTTTAATGATATGCTTTCAACATATCACCACTGGAGCTGAGTAGCCGTGTATCTCATATGCCATGGAGACGGAAGAAGAAGAAGAAACAAGATGGATAATTGAATTAGTTGTTTCTTTTAGTTTTCTTTATTGCAGACTTGTTTCTCTGTCTGTAGAGATTCAAGGACATTGTCTAATACTACAAACGGTTTACCAAACAACTCAATTCTCCATTTGATCAAAAAGGGTTTCTTCTGAACAATACTAAAAACGTTTTCAAAGCTGATTTAGGCTGTTTTCAGGTTTTGTAAATGATGGTAGTTTCTCAGAGCTTTCCGGATGAGATTCCTAAGACATGACTATTGCTTAAGCACTCATCTCTTGTCCCTTGTCTGAATCTCGCCACATAAAAACCTCAAGCAATGTCTTATTCATTCACAATTCACATACACTACTCTACACACGAATCTTGATGAGAACTCCCAGTAAACTAGCAAAAGTTCATTCTGATCCAGTTCCATGTTTCAGCCTAAGCCAGAAACAGACACTATACAAGCCAAAAGATTACATTCAAACCGATTTTCAGCAAACTGATCTCTTCTACAAATATGTTCAAAAGGTTACTAGGCTAATATTGTGTTCTACTGATAGATTCATTAGAGTCAAAATTAATTTTATTGATGGGACCTGAAATCTGCAGATGTAGCAGTCATCTGAACTTTTGAAAGAAGTTCAGATGATAAACAGAGTCGACTTAGGGAAGGCGTAATGAAACACACGAGTCCTCAACATAAAGCTTGGCTAAACCGAAATCTGACATCTTAGGACTCAGATTCTTGTCCAGCAAGATTTTTGCAGCGTTTATGTCTCTGTGGAGAATCTCCAGCCTCGTTCTTCATGGATATAAGTCTGAGGGAGGGAAAAAACAGAGTTGTAAGTATTATAGGCACATAAGAAAATAGCTCAAGGATTACACTAACAAGTTTAGAGAATAGTTTCTGATTTATTACTAGTACAAGTATGCACTAAATCAGCTAAAAACCAGGTAATCAAAGAAATTATGAGGAAAATTCTATTCTCTTTCAAGAAGACACTAAAATTCGCCAGTAAACCAATAAGTCACCAAAAGCAATAATGTGGGAACAATCAACTAACTAACAGCCAAGTGAAGTGATCAAAGAAGTTATAAGGAAACAAACTGGTTTAGTGTTTATTCTGTTTCATGTAGACACTAAATAGCCAGAGAACCAAGTCACCAAACGCAATTATGAGGAAACAGCTTCAGAGAATGGTTTCTACTCTCTTCCTAGTTCAAGATCACACTAAACCAGCCAGGTAGAAAGCAGCTCAAGAAATCAAGAGGGAAAAAAACTTGTTTCTGGCTTTATTCCATATCCTTCAAGAGGAAAACAAACAAACAAGAACACAGCCACCAACTAACTAATCAAATAAACTATGAGGAAACGATCTTGTTTCTGCTTTATTCTGTTAGGTCCCAAATTAGGACAAAACTAATGATGATCAAGAACAACAAAGAACAAGAACACTTTGGTTCTTAAGACACAAGTTACTTCGATATTTTCTTCATGTCTCATTAGTCGATTGATGATGTCTTAAATACAAAGGAAAGAAATAAACAAACTGTCCTACAACTATCACACGTGAGTTAGTGGGATCACAATCCCTTTAGTTTAGGAATAACCGTTTACATGGTTATGATCTCACCATATTCCACTTTAGTTTTTGGTGTTAGCCACGTTTATCGGCCATTGTTCATTGATTAACAAGAAGATTATAGATCAAACATAAGATAAGAGTCTCTAGTATGTTTGTTAGATTTGCAAAAAGCTTTTTATGAGTAAACGATCTTTTATTATTATCATGAAACACATTAGGAGTTCTTGAAGCACTTGTGCTACATATGGAGAGCCTGAAAAAATGCCGATCACTGAAGATACTCCACAGGTGAATAACCTTAATATATACAATACAGATTTCGTTTTTTCACACTTTTTTCTAACCGAAAATGTCGGATTTTAGGTCCCGATCAATCCTTAAGGAAAAGCTAAAAAGATGGTAGAGGATATGATCTTGAATTTTTCCAAGAACTCTGACATGGCGGTTATGATCTTAAGGTTGGTTCCATGAAGTGCATTCTTTATATCAAGGATATACTCACACGATATGTTAAGGGTCTAAATGTAATTAGCAAATACCTAATCATTCCTCTGTATCACACTCTGTATATATACCTGTATTCTCTCATATAAAATACAATTAACATTTACATTCTATATGGTATCAGAGCATTACGATACCTAAAACAAAAACCCTACCTTTTTCTTCTTTTCTTTTCCGCCGCCAACCATGTCTGCCACCTCAGGCAATGCCTCGGAAACCATTATCGCAAACAATCAAACACTTCTCAACATCAACATGTCAAATGTTACCAAACTCACACTCACCAATTACCTCATGTGGAAACTACAAGTTAATGCTCTCCTAGATGGTTATGCACTCGCCGACCATCTCCATGGATCTGCCACGATCCCGCCTAACACGATCAGTGTTGGCGATGTCACCTCTGAAAATCCAGACTACGTCACTTGGAAGTGTCAAGATAAGCTGATTTATAGTGCTCTCCTTGGCACTATCTCTCTCGCCATTCAGCCCATCCTCTCACGCACAACTACTGCCTGTGACATCTGGAGTACTCTTGCTCAGACTTACGCAAAACCCAGCCGTGGTCACATCAGGCAACTGAAGCTACTGAAAAACTGGACCAAAGGCAGCAGCACTATTGATAGATACCTTCAAGGATTCACCACAGGGTTTGACAACCTTGCCACACTTGGTAAGCCAAATGAAGATGAGGATCAGATTGAAATGATTCTTGAAGGTTTACCGGATGACTACACGTCAGTTGTCGATCAAGTTGAAGGCCGTGACACCCCTCCCACAATTGTTGATCTCCACGAACGCCTTCTGAATCACGAGGCAAAACTCCTCTCCGCGGCTGTCTCTCCATCTGTTCCAGCCACTGCAAATATGGCTCAACAGCATACTAAACAACAACAACTACTCTGGCAACAAATCACACAACAAGTCTCGCAACAATGGTGCCTCTCAGCCACATTGGCAACAGACACAACCCCTCAACAACAACCGTGGACCGCGTCCTTACCTTGGCCGCTTCCAATACTGCAATGTCCAAGGTCACTCGGCTTGTAGGTGTCCTCACTTACCGAACCAAGCTCAGTCCTCCACCTCTTCACAGATCAGTCCATTCACCCCTTGGCAGCCACGCGCCAATCTCGCCATGGGCTCTCCCTACTCAGCTGACAACTGGTTGCTCCACAGTGGTGCCACACACCACATCACGTCCGATCTCAACAATTTGTCTCTGCATCAACCGTATCAAGGAGGTGATGATGTGTTGATTGGCGATGGATCTGGACTTCCCATCACCCATACTGGTTCTACTACGTTTCACTCCAACTCACGCCCTCTTGCTTTAAATAATATCTTATGCGTTCCAAACATACACAAGAACTTGATTTCTGTGTATCGTTTATGCAACTCTAATCAAGTCTCCGTTGAATTTTTCCCAACTTCCTTTCAGGTGAAGGATCTCAGCACGGGGGCTTGTTACTCCAAGGCAAAACTAGAGACGAGTTGTATGAATGGCCAGTGACAGCATCTCAAGTAGCAGCACTCTATGCATCTCCAAGTTCGAAAGCGTCTCTCTCCTCTTGGCATGCTCGCCTTGGCCATCCCACTGTCTCTGTTCTAAACACCATTGTTTCTCATTTTTCTCTACCCACTTCTTGTTCTTCTTCCAAACACTTATCATGTTCTGATTGCTTGCTCAATAAATCTCATAAGTTGCCTTTTGCTGAATCATCTATTGTCTCATCGAAACCTCTTCAATATCTATTTTCCGATGTATGGACCTCTCCCATAACATTCATAGACAATTTCAAATATTACCTCATCTTTGTAGATCACTTTACTCGCTACACATCGTTCTACCCCCTCAAACACAAATCCCAAGTTAAAGAAACCTTTTTAGCCTTTAAATCTCTTATTGAAACCCACTTTGAAACAAAAATCCAAACACTATACTCTGACAATAGTGGCGAGTATGTCGCGCTAAAGAGCTTCCTCTCCACACATGGAATAGCTCATCTCACCTCCCCTCTTCACACCCCTGAACACAATGGCTTGTCAGAACGCAAACATCGCCACATAGTTGAGACCGGTTTGACACTTCTCTCGCAAGCCTCAATGCCAAAAACATATTGGACATATGCCTTCTCGTGTGCCGTCTATCTTATCAACAGACTCCCTACGCCAGTCTTGTCTCTCACCTCGCCATATCAGAAAATTTTCTAAGTTGCTCCAAACTATCACAAGCTCAAAGTCTTTGGCTGTTTGTGTTTTCCATGGCTCAGGCCATATGCAAAACACAAACTTCATGATCGCTCCAAAGAGTGTGTCTTCCTTGGGTACTCTCTCACCCAGAGCGCCTATTACTGCCTTGACAAGTCCACTGGTCGCATATATACTCCACGGCATGTTCAATTGTTGAAACAAATTTCCCTTTCAACAAATCAAAGCTGTTACCTTCGGATGATGTTGTCACTGCTGTCCCTGCTGTCATAACGCCTCTCATCACTCAACTACCTCTTCAATTGTTGCCTCCACAGCCCCCGGGCACGATCCTTCACCCCTCTTCGTCGTCATCACCGTCGCATCCACCGGCTCCTCCTCGCACAGTACCTCATGACTCAACTGCTGCTCCGACTCCGAACCCAAATTCGGTCCCTCGCACTGCTCCGACATCTCCGACTACTGTCACTCTCTCTCCGGCGAACTCTGCGGTTGATCCCTCACCGCCTCAGGTATTACGCTCTAACTCTGAACCTTCGTCTTCCTCCTCTGTCTCCTCACGAGACTCTTCTTCTACTCTCAAAGCCCAGCTTTCAATTCCCCATCTAAAATCCAATCTTTTACCCAAACTACTGAAATTAACCGGCCATTGACATCACTCAGCCCACAGAAATCAACCGGGCTACTCAAACCAATGAGCCCACAGAAAAAACCGGGCCACACAAACCACTGAGCCCACAGAAATCAATCCATCTTCTAACCCAACCAGCTCTGCAAATCGTCAAGCCACTGCAATTGATTTGTCAATTGCAAACCAGAACCCAGTTCTTGCTTCCCCGATGCTTCGACACCAGATGCAAACGAGATCTAAGAATAACATCAGGAAACCCAATACCAATTATGCCAATGTCTCTGCTCTTCGTCTGTGTCATGGAACGTGAACCGACGACTGTCGCACAAGTTTTAAAGGATAAAATTTGGCGTGGCTCCATGTCCGAAGAATACGACGCACAAGTGGGACATCGCACTTGGGATTTCGTCCCTCCTAATCCGTCCCAAAACGTCATTAGTTGCCGCTGGATATTCAAGCTCAAGTTCCTCCGCAATGGTACGGTTAATCGCCATAAGTCTCGTTTGGTCGCTAAAGGTTACAATCAGGAGTATGGGATCGATTATTGTGAAACCTTCAGTCTTGTTATTAATTAAGACGACGTACCGTTCTTGGAGTTGCTGTCACCAGAGATTGGCCAATTCTTCAGTTAGATGTCAACAATGCATTTCTCCAAGGAACTCTCAATGAAGAAGTGTATATGCAGCAACCGCCGGGCTTTGTGGATAAAGATCGTCCCGATTACGTCTGCAAACTCAACAAGGCAATCTACGGACTGAAACAGGCTCCTTGTGCCTGGTACTTGGAACTTAAAGAGTATCTTCTTGTCTCTGGTTTTGCTAACTCTCTTGCTGATGCTTCTTTGTTCATCTATCGTCACAGACGCAGCTTTCTCTATGTCTTAATCTATGTAGACGATATCATTGTCACTGGAACCGACTCTGCTCTCATTCATCAGTTTGTCACAGCTCTCGCAAATCGATTCTCCATCAAAGATCCAACAGAGCTCAGCTACTTTCTTGGAGTTGAAGCTACACGTACAGCGAAGGGTCTTCACCTTATGTAACGCAAATACATACTTGATCTCCTCACAAAGACACATATGCTAGATGCCAAACCCGTAGCCACACCACTTCTAGAATCTCTGAAGCTTACTCTTAATGGTGGTCAGCCGCTTGATGATGCCAACGAATATCGAATGGTAATTGGAAGCCTCCAATATCTCGCGTTTACCCGACCAGACATTGCATATGCCGTCAAAAAATTGTCACAATTCATGAACCATCCTACTACCGATCATTGGAAGGCTGCCAAACGCGTTCTTCGATACCTATCAGGAACGCTCACTCATGGTATTTTCCTTAGTTCTGATTCTTCACTCTCTCTTCATGCCTATTCGGATGCATATTGGGCTGGAGACAAAGATGATTATATCTCCACCAATGGCTACATCACCTATCTTGGACGGCATCCTCTATCGTGGACATCAAAGAAACAACGTGGTGTTGCTCGCTCTTCAACTGAAGCTGAGTATCGCTCTGTAGCCAACACTGCTTCTGAAATCCGATGGATATGCTCTCTCCTATCAGAACTTGGTATTCAAATGCCGGCCACTTCAGTCATCTATTGTGATAATATTGGAGCTACCTATCTCTGCACCAACTCAGTATTTCACTCTAGAATGAAGCACTTAGCTCTTGATTACCACTACATTCGCAATCAAATACAAGACGGCTCCCTTCGTGTTTCTCACGTCTCCACACATGATCAATTAGCAGACACTCTCACAAAGCTTCTCTCTTGAGTGAAGTTTCAATCCTCTAGGTCCAAGATTGGATTCACGCATGTGCCTTCATCTTGAGGGGGTGTATCAAGGATATACTCACGATATGTTAAGGGTCTAAATGTAATTAGCAAATACCTAATCATTCCTCTGTATTGTATCGCACTCTGTATAAACACATGTATTCTCTCATATCAATACAATTAACATTCACATTCTATACTTTACTCTATGATCAAATGAAACAACTATACAAATGTTGATGAATCTTATATATGAATTTACAGTTATTGGGTTGCTTCGCAGGTCGAATGTTTAACACGCTTGTTGGTCGATAATCAAGCGCTTCAATGTACTCAATGTGAGTCTACAAATCCGAATTTATATAGTTTTTCAACAATTCAAATTAAGAAGAAGCCAGAACCTGATTCAAACTATAAACGTCAGGTCCGTTTCTTTGGAATTTGCCATCAACGTAACATCCCAGATTGTGAGAAGTCAGCCCAATCACACTCAGAAACTCCTACTCTTTGTTCGCAGAACCCATCTCTGCAAAATCACCCCCAGAAAGTCAAAATCCGAGAGAAATTGAAAAATACAAGTATCCACAAAGAGGATCAAAGCGAAAAGGAGCAGAGAAGTGACCTTATTATTATTGATCGTATCCAAGTATGGAGCTTCCGATAAGTTTTTGGATCACGGAGTCCATTCAAATAAAAAAATTGTTTTAACAGCGACTAAAAGAGATTGAACTGCCTAATCTTTATATTATTAATTGAGAAGTACATGAAAAATTTATGACCAAAAAACCAATCTAATTATGAAGAGAAAGTATTTGGCAACAGATTTAGTGAGGGTCAAAATTTAATACATTGTAATGTTTGGATACAAGAATAAGAGAAAAAGCTATTTGGATAGAAGAATAAATGGAAAAAATTTTTGGATACAAGAATAATAACTTAAAACTAAACCGATGGTTTAGAAAACTTCCGTTTCTTAGCTCTTAAAAATCTGCAAAAAAAAACTTAACATAATCTAACGATAATACCAAATCAATAGAATATGCTTTTTGGATTTTTTGGATTTTTATAGACAAGTTCGGGTTTGGGTGAAAATCTGAGACCTAATTTTATAGAGATATAGATATATAGAAATTGTTCGGTTTCTTTGAAAATTTCTGTTCGGGTTGGGTTCGAGTTTTTTTTTTCAGTTTAGGGTTTTCCGGATTTTTGGATTTCGGTTTTCGGTTTAGATATATTAAAAAAGTTTGGTATTTTAAAATTTTGATTAGGGTATTTGGGTCGGGTTCCAGGTGAAAAAGTTTCCAAATTTTTTTTGTTCAGTTCAGGGTTTTCGGATTTTTTTATTTCGGTTTTCGGGTTTAGACATATTAAAAAAGTTTGGGTTTTAAAAATTTTTGATTAAGGTTTTTTGGTCGGTTCGGATTTAGGGTTTAAATTTTTTACACAAAACAACAACGTCACACCGCAGAAACGTGAAAATAATAATCCGTCGTTTAGTCACGTGTCTTATACTTATTCCGGGGTTAAATAAAACGCGTCTAGGATCCGGAATAATCAGGTAAAAACACACACCCACGGATTTTCCGTTGCTCTGTTTTCTTATCAGGCCCTATTTAGTCCGGCCCATTAAGATATTTGTATTAGAACCGGTTTACCCGCCACGGTTATTACATTTGCAATTAATCGCATTTTCCACCTAAAACCAAACCCGGCATTAATATTTTCGTCAAATAATATTGAGCATAAAGCTTACACATAAATTTATATTTTAGTACTTTGATTCTGCTAGTGCTATGGTTGTCTTTTACTAATTAACCTTAAGTTCATAGTTCATACTGTATTAAAACAAAATTTCTAGAGTGAAAACATTAAAACAAAAAGCACGGGTTAGCTTACACATATTTTTACTTGCTTAATTTGGATATTAATTGTGTTTATTTGACCCGTAGAGTGAATCTGGAGTTATCCATCACTGATTGTGACTGTAAATGTCTTCACTATTGGCTTTCAAACACCTTCAGCCTCCTCCTCCTTCGATCAGTAGCTCTCGACAGTTTGATGAATCAGACCAGATATATAGTAGAGTTGACTATATGATAATCGTCAATAAACTTCAAGAAAATAGAGGAAAAAATAAAATTGAGTTAGCAAAATGATGGTTAGTGATACTCTAGTCACACGGATGCTCACAAATCCTAACAAAATGCTTACAACATACTCACAAAATGCTTACAACATATTTAAAAAATGCTCAAAAAATGCTCACTTTAACACATTTCACACAAATTAAGAAAATAGTTCAATAAGCTTATCAAGAACTTATAATGGTCAATTTTCACATGAGGTAGGTAACTAACAAAGTCTTCAACTTGGTTAGTTTTAAAAATGAAGATGGAATTGTCCCCTTTAATTGGTTTAAGCTCAAACCATTGCCAGAAGCAAACTCAATTCTTACAGCCTTTCAAGGTTTGATAGTCCTCCAAGCTCTAGTGGTAATATCCCAAAAAGTTGATTATACTCCAAGCTCTGGTGGTAATATCCCAAAAAGTTGATTATACTCCAAGATACTGTAACAATAGGTAAAGAAGACTTAATCAGTTACTACAAATCATATCATAGCAAAGTCTTGAATTGATCAAGTCCCTTAAGTTCTTGTTTGTGTCCCATACAATAGAAACAATAATGTGAATGAAGCAAAGTATTTACAAGACACTACACATTTTGACTACAAATGAAGCATCAATGAACGATCATGTTTTCATAAATAATATATGCATTTATTTTGGACACTATAACAGTAACTTAGCACTAGCTTAATCAGCTTTAACTCAATCAAACAACATTGATAAAAAGTTATACTCACATGCTCTCAAGAGTGTTAATGTTTCCAAGCTCTTTGGGGATCGGACGAGTTAGTGAGTACAACTTTTTATCAATGTTGTAAAAACTCAAAACTAACCAAATAACTCTTTGGGGATCAGATCAGTTAGTGAGTACAACTTTTTATCAATGTTGAAAGAGCTCAAAACTAAATTGTGATTGCAATTAGTGTACATTTACATTTTACAAGAAGATAAAGGCTCTGGATAATTTTTTTTTTTTTAACAGCTCAACGTTTTTTATTTTGTAATAATAAAAAAAAATACAAATTAGAAAAATGGAGAATACACATGGATATTCGTTTTACATTAAAAAAACAAAAAAAAATAGAATACAAATTAACCAATAATTTGAACTTTGAAGTAAACCGAGATAATAGAAAAAGAAACAACATCATAATTGCAGCGTCATATACTCATATGTCCTAAGGTTTAACTCAATCAAACATTTTGACTTGTCCCGCTAATTTAATAAAAGAATTAATGCATTGACCCTAAGGTTGTCCCAATCTTCTTATAATGAATTTATTTTGATGTGTTCACTAACCATAAGAACACATGAAAGTGTCAAATAAGAATCAGGAAAACCAATAAAGATGTGAAGAGATTGTTGGAGAAGAAATCAATTTCTATTTCTTTTTAGCGAATTTGGGATTTTATCGTATATATAGTAGTTTTATTAATCGATGAGAAAACAATTCAAGTTCTGAAAGTAATTATAAATTTCGATATAAAATCATTGATCTTGTACACCCACCTAGAAAGCAATTAAGTGACAAAAGTAAGTACTTCAATTCATAATAGATACATCTCTTCAACAAGATCTATGGGCCGTAAAAAAAAGGTGAAAAAGCTCAGCGAGCAGGAGGAGAAGAGAAGAAGATGACAAGGAAATACACAAGAAAACCTGCTATAAGTATCCCTCCGTACACCAACGTTTGATACGACTTGACTCCGACTGTGTATTTGTACTCTATCTTACAGCATCTCATGTTCTCCCTCTCTGTTTCCAGTACATGTTCTACGTACCTGCAACCATTTTTGTGTGGCGTTACATATTGTTAATTCAACAGATAAAAGTGTTTTGAAGAGAAGTAAGAGACATACTGTTTTAAGAGAAGTAAGAGAGCGTCGTATAGTTTGTGGTCGTATAGCAAAGAAGACAGATCCACCAGTTGTTCCTCTACAGTCTGTTCTTACAATCACAACACAGAAATGTAAAAGAGTGTAAGAAAACAATCCATCTGGTGGAAAATTGAGAGTCACGAAAGAACGGTAAAAATATTTTTCTTTGAACTTACATCTAGATATTTCTCTAATCTTTCGACTAGCTCGTGTGGGAAAGGCTCAGGCAATGTGGTTGTCTTCTTGTAGAATGTCTCAACCCATAGCTCTGTTTTGGTTTTGTTCTTTTTGTCTTTCACTGGCTCTCCAAGTGGTGTCTTGAGGTAATCAGATGCAAAGTTTTGTACTGCCTGCACATTATAATAACACCAACAACAACCACAATTGACGAATTCTCTCTCGAAGAGGAAATTACCAAAAACAGATATTATTCAATTCGCTTACCTCTGACGTTTCACGGATTCTGCGCAGAGCAGAATCAACCCGAGCATAAATAGTATTCCTCTGCGGATCAAAGATAACCATAAATTCAGAAGGGAATTCAAATGCAAACTTTTTTTTTTTCAGAAATCATAATGGCTGTTGGACTCACCAGTGCAACATCTTGTAGCATTTGACTCATCTGAGAGGTGTTTGAGAACGGTCCAAACGGGTGACAACCACTTGCCCAAAGCCAATTGGTGACAGGTCTTTCATGCGCATGAGATGTCTTCTCATACGGTGAACTTACACCACCTAAAGCCGAAGCTATGCCTGCAAGTATATGCCGCTGTACCTGTGATGGAACGGCCTGCTGTCTCTCTGTTTCAGACACATAACTGCGAAAAAACAAGAAATCAAAACCCATATGATGACCATAGTAGCAAGTTTATTATTATTTCTAAACTTCCATTTGTTGTTGCGTTTTGCAAACCTCAAAGGTATTTTCTCGTTTAGATGCTGAAGCACAATGACTACATCACTGCTTGCCCACACAAGGCTCTCATCTTCCATCATGAGCATTGGGTCCACATCGGCTAATGAGAGTATAAACCTATATACAGAGTAAAGATTTTGATCAGTTGGTTAAGAGTGTAATTTAAACACTTAATCACTGGATCTATCATGTTATAAAATATGAAGCATAATCTCACAAGTCTATACTTGCAAAACACAACATTAAATCATTGTTTCAAAGCTTAATTCGATTATACTTAAATTTTAACAATCAAGTGTATTTTTTTTTAATTGTTTCATGAGTCCAGTTCATACAAAGAAGGAGCCAAATACAACATTTAACCGGTACGCAAATAAATCCCTGACAATGAACCGAAGTTGATTCCTTGCGGTAGAGGTAACCAAAGATAAAAACCAATTCAAAAATTCAAAACTTGAAAACCCAAACCAGAAAATTTGATGATTTGTTGGAGACTTGTGTTACCTTAAACTTTGGAACATAGAGAACATGTGCAAATAGCTCTTCATCACAAATCACAACAGCAGCATCTGATGATATCTCAATTATCGTTGGCTCCACAAAGTTTCCTTCACGTTCCACCGCTTTACCTCCCGTTTAGTATTTTACCGCCCAGGAAACGCAAAACAAGGTTTTACTTTGACTATAATATTGCAAAAGGTTTTAACTCTCATGCATAAGCTTTCAAGATAAAAAAAAAAAAAATAACATTTAAAGGATTAAAGAAAAGGATTATTAGGAGAAGAATCAAAAGCGGCTATGATGGGATTAGTGTATTTGTACCAGCAAGTTTTCCAACGTTGACTAGCGGTTCCAACCGCAGCAAACAGAACTGAACGAGCAGCTAGCTAGCTGTCTGTATGTCAGCGTCGTCCATGACTATGATCGCATTGTTTCCACTCAATTCAAGCAAGATTTTGCCAGATATCGCACTCACTGTTTTGTTGTACCATTACACTCACCTGTCATTTCTAGGCAAATCTAGTAGCCAAAACATGAGGAGTTTCATCTAATTCTACAGTGTCCACATAATCAAATTGCAGAGCCAATCTTACAAGACACATTAGCTGGTAAGACAGTTTACGGTCCACATCTTTCCTCTGTTTTGTGAGGCGCGCTCTTCAAGATTTGAAAGTGGTCACAAGACTTACCAAGAATTGCACATGGAAAGTTAAATGCTGTGATAGCACCAACAATTTCAAGAGGACTCCACATCAATCATGTCCTAGGAAAAAGTATTAGAAACTCGCAATTCACCTCCAACATCATGTGATATGGGCCTGCAACAAAGAAATAATATGAGTCTAGAGATACATCTTTCGGAAAAAAAAAAACAAGCATTTCGATATACTCAATTTGTTTCAACAATCACGCGTTTAAATTCAAAGTAAGAAGAAGCCAGAACCTGATTGTTAGCGGGATTCAAACTCGAAACAACAGGTCCGTTTCCTTGCCATTTGCCATCAACGTAAGATCCCAGATTGTGACAAGTCAGCCCAATCTCACTCAGAAACTCCTACTCTTTGTTCGCAGAACACGTTTCTGCAAAATCATCCCCAGAAAATCAAATTCCAAGAGAAATTGATAAAATACAAGTATCCGCAAAGAGGATCAAAGCGAAAAGGAGCAGAGAAGTGACCTTCTTATTGACTGTATCGAAGAATGGAGCTTCCGGTACTTTTTTTGATCACGGAGTCAAATTAAAAAACAAAAAAACAAATTGTTTAAACAGCGACTAAAACAGATTGAAGACGACGAATCCGTGGTTTAAATAAAACCTGACTAGGATCCGGATTAATCAGGTAAAAGACACACCCACGGATTTTCCGTTGCTCTGTTTTCTTATCAGGCCCTAATTAGTCCGGCCCATTAAGATATTCGTATTAGAACCGGTTTACCCGCCACGGTTATTACATTTGCAATTAATCGCACTTTCCACATAATATCAAACTCGGCATCAATATTTTTGTCAAATAATATTTGAGCATAAAGCTTACACAATAAATTTAGATATTTTACTACTTTGATTCTGCTAGTGCTATGTTTGTCTTTTTCTAATTAACCTTAAGTTCATACTGTAAATGAAAACAAAATTTATAGAGTTAAAACATTTAAACCAAAAAGCTAATCCGAACGTGTTAAACACCAACTCTTGGTCTACGGGTCAAATAATCACAATTAAGATCCGAATTAAGCTAGTGAAAAATCCGACACAGCCATTGTCGCTTCTTTCCTTTCAATATAATGCTATAATCGCGAGTGTACGGGATGAACCTAATCGAATTATATGATATGATTAATTCTATCTTTAAAAAGGAATAATATGCTGATTGATCATATATTGGCTTAATGAATCACTTACATTACATTTATGAAGAAGGGTGATTACCTTCAAAATTATTGAGAGGCTGAGAGGAAAAACTGAAAAAAAACCTGAGGAATATTAGAGATCTTGATCCAAGTTTTGTCTCATAGTATTGTTACATGGATCCGAAATCTAAATAAAAGTTTATAGTCACCAACATATATAAACACCCGATCGCAGAGGTTATGGTCGTCGATTACACATATTAAAAGAATGGCTTAGAACCACAAGAACACTTTACCAGCAACTCATTTCTCCGTTTGATCAAAAAGGATTTCTTCTGAACAATACTAAAAACACTCATCTCATAGCTGATTTTGGCTGCTTTCAGGGTTTGAAAATGTGGTAGCTTCTCAGAGCTTTCAGGATGAGATTCCTAAGACATGAAGACTGTTGCTTAAGCACTCATCTCTTGTCCAGTGTTAACACTACTACACACACGAATCTTGATGAGAACTCCCAATAAACTAGCAAAAGTTCATTCTGATCCAGTTCCATGTTTCAGCCTAAGCGAGAAACAAACACTAGAAGCCAAAAAGATTACACTCAAACTTACGATGTTCCAGTAGGAGTAGTGCTAATGTGGGACTCATCCTCATCAATCTGAAACTAGACTTACTTTCAAGACACTGGAATTTCTTCAGACATAAAACACTCAAGCTGCAAGAAACATAACATCTTGTAATTTTCGAATGTAAGAAACTCAATAGCTCTATGCAAATAGTGTTTTTGGTACAAGCAAACTATAGGAATTACGTATAATTTTATTATAAAACAAGTATATCTACACCCTATTTCGTCTAATAGTTAGAAAGAAACATAATGCAATTTTAACAAAATTGTCACAAATGCTCAAAAAATGCTCACAACATACTCACAAAATACTTAGAAAATGCTCAATTTGATACTTTTCACACAAATTACGAAAAAAGTTCACTAAGGTTATCAAGAACTTATGTATAATGATCAATTACACACAAAATTGACCTTATCAAGTATACAAAGTCCTTGGTTGATTCATCTTTGATGTTGAATAAGCTTTAGGTTTATAAATGTTTTTGGTTTTGGTTATACATGAGACTATCTCATCTTAAATTTTGAAACAAGTACTTAATAGTCTGTAATTAACTACCTGAATGTATATGTCAAAGTAGCGCCTTCCCAAGCTTTTGTAAGACCTGGTACGGCTGAACATAATCTCGGCGAAGTGGAGTTTCACCTTGTACTCTCTGCTTTGAAGACACTTGGCGTAATAGGTGAGAGAGAGTGCTGAGAGGCGTGCATGAACATATAAATGCGGATCAGTAGCTATTGACAGTTTCGATGCATCAGACCAGATAGTAGAGTTGACTATACGATGATCGTCAAGGAAGTGTCCCGTGTTGCTCAGAACCCATCCTTTGGGGGAACTCATAGTACAATGGCTTCCTGTCATAGTTATCAGCTTCATAGGTGGTGCCATTGATTGTTACTTCATCTCCACCACAGTTTATAAGGAGACTACGAGAAACTTCATGAAAATAGAGGAAAAAACAAATTTGAGTTAGCAAAATGAGATGATGTTAGTATCATAGTTCTTGTATGTATATCATCAATCTGAAACTAGAGTTACTTTCAGGACACTGAAAGTTCTTCAGACAGAACACACTCAAACTGCAAGAAACGGAGCATCAATATCAATTTTCTAGTGTAGGAAATTCAATAATTCTGTCATGTAATGTCAGGAATGGTGTAACTCTTCTTACATGTGGTTGTCCACACACTTTTGGGTTGTAAGATCTTCAGAAAAATTGTTGTAAGATAGATCTCTGCAAAAATGAAAAAAAAAAAAATCAAATACATGTTAAAAAACATGTAATTACTTGTATAAAAGAAGTGAACATCACTTGAGGAAACTCACATTGTATCCCCATCTCTCTCCTTAGGCATCCAACTTGAGATTGACCCATTTAACATATTTTCTGTTAAATATCTGAAAGAACAAGATACTTCAACAAAATTAACATTTTCGACAAACCACAAAGAGATGAACAAGATAAGGTAACTCTACTCTTACATGTTTTCAACATCTCTAAGCTCTTCATACAAGCTATGGATTGGTCCTCTTAGTTTGTTGATACTGAGATCTCTGCAGATGGATTATTACACCATTTAACTTAGTTATTATAAAGGAGACAATACCAAATATGAGCACAAATTGAAATATTAAGGATATTTTGAGCACAATACCAAATTGCTTATCAAGGATACAAAGTCCTTGTTTGGGAATTTTCCCATCGGTTAGGAGTCCAATTGGTCTTCTTTAACGTATTTCCTACAATTCTCAAAACTTGCACTGCAAAAAACAAGTCATGAACACTTTAAACCTCAAAAATCACTACTAATTCACAAGTTTTTGGTTGATGAAATCTCTTGATAAAGTGTCTTATGTGAAAGACAATGCAAACACATTCATACCTTGTTCGCTGGGCAGAGTCGGAGTCATTAACACTTTTGGAAGCATTTGAGTACAACTCTATATCACTAAGCGTGTGTATGTACAATTGGTGTACATTTACATTTGAAGGCTCTGGATATTTCATGTGGATAAGTTTTTCTTTCGTTCTCTTTTAAGAGCTCATTAACTAACAGATTTTATTTTGTAATAATCTACAAAATACAAATTAGAAAAATGGAGATAATAATTTGAAGTAAACCGATAATAGAAAAAGAAACGAGAGACAACATCATAATTGCAGCGGCATATGTAGTAAGGTGTAACTCAATCAAACATTATGACTCGTCGTCAGTTGTCACGCTAATTTAATTAAAGAATTAATGCATTGATCCAAAGGTTGTCCCAACAATCTTTTTCTAATGAAATTATTTTGATGTGTTCACTAAACATAAAAACACATGAAAGTGTCACAAATCAGAATCAGGAAAACCCAATAAAGGTGATAAGAGATTGTTGGAGAAGAAATCAATTTCTATTTCTCTTTGGCGAATTGGAGAATTTGTCTAATACTGTACATACTGTATATAGTAGTTTTATTAATCGATGAGAAAACGATTCAAATTCTGAAAGTAACTATAAAATTCGATATAAAATCATTGATCTTACACACCCAGTCAACAACACCTAAAAAGCAATGAAGTGACAAAAGTAGGTACTTGCAATTCATAATAAATACATCTCCTCAACAAAATCTATGGGCCGTCAAGAAATGGTGAAAGAGGTCAGCGAGCAGGAGGGGAAGAGAAGAAGGTGACAAGGAAATACACAAGAAAACCTGCTACAAGTATCCCTCCGTACACCAACGTTTGATAAGACTTGACTCTGACTGTGTATTTGTACTCTATCTTACAGCATCTCATGTTCTCCCTCTCTGTTTCCAATACATGTTCTACGTACCTGCAACCAGATTTTGTTTGGCGTTACATTTTCTTGTTCCACAGATAAAAATGTTTTTAAGACAATTAAGAGACATACTATTGTGTAAACATGGTGGTCTGAAGAATCGCTGAGCTGTTGAGATGAGCAACGTATAGTTTGTGGTCGTATAGCAAAGAAGACAGATCCACCAGTTGTTCCTCTACCGTCTGTTGTTACAATATTAACACAGAGAAATTAATAATCCATCTGGTGGAAAATTGAGAGTCACGAAACAAAGGTAACGGTTATTTTATTTGAACTTACGTCTAGATATTTCTCCAATCTTTCAACTAGCTCATGTGGGAAAGGCTCAGGCAATGTGGTTGTCTTCTTGTAGAATGTCTCAACCCATAGCTCTGTTTTGGTTTTGTTCTTTTTGTCTTTCACTGGCTCTCCAAGTGGTGTCTTGAGGTAATCAGATGCAAAGTTTTGTACTGCCTGCACATTATAACAACACCAACAACAACCACAATTGACGAACTCTCTCTCGAAGAGGAAATTACCAAAAACAGATATTTTTCAATTCGTTTACCTCTGATGTTTCACGGATTCTGCGTAGAGCGGAATCAACGCGAGCATAAATAGTATTCCTCTGCGGATTAAAGATAACCATAAATTCGAAGTGGCTATGAACCTTATGCTTCCCTTTGCCACTATGATCAAACAACAAAAGCTCAAAGAGAGCTCTTACATCGGTGCCATCGCTAGCCAATGCGATGAAAACGGAGACGTAAGCCGAATAGTCCTCCGGGGTAGAAATAGATTGCCCACTCGTATCCACTGACGGTGAATGTGTCCCTTGATGTGTTTCCGATCCCGATTCCTTTGGCTAGCGAATACCCTTTGATTGTGAAGCTATGCGATCCGTTTATTGGTTGTCTAACCGAGAGAGAAGTCGTCGTTGGTGGCGACGTCATTTTTCGAAACTCTCTGCTTTTTTTTTCTTTTGTTTATTGTCGTGAAAAATTCTCAGACGGATTCTTTTATGAGTTTTTCCATTTTTTTCCTGGGATAATGAGAGAGTGAGACTTTACAATGCCGCGTAACTGTTGTAAGTTGCAACTTGTGTAATAACAAAGTTAATTAGTACTAATAAATTAGCAGAACAAACCGAAAAATTATGAAGCAATAATGAAATCAAACCGGATATTAGATATTGAACCAAATTTATCTCTCGACTGAATAGAAACCAAAAATGTAGCAACAGCCGCCATTGAAGAAGCCTCGTCTCAGAGTCGGAAAGAGTGATTCATTATCCCGGCCACCAATCCATTGCTCCGGTGTGCGGATTTGACTATCCCATGGCTAAACCCTCAAGATATCTCCACCTTCTCTTAAACCTGCAAAACTTTATACCTGACTACCAGACCCCTCATTCTCCGGCGATCTCTTGACGCTACACGGTCCCTCGATAATTCAATCCCGCATGCGAAATCGGAGAACGTGTCAAGACCTTCTCTTGACTCAGTGAGTGAACGCGGACGATTAGGAGTGAATCTATTGTTGGCCGAGGTTGGTGGATGGTTGATGCGCGTTGACTGAGCACCGGTGGTTTGTCGGAGAGAGACTTCGAGACAGAGACAGCGGAGAATTTTTTGCGCCGCGCAGTGGAGATCCATTTAGGAGCATTTGATTTGGCGATTCTCCCATGGATGGAGAAACCAGAGAGACGACAACTCTCACGGTGAGTCGAGGAGGCAGTTGCATGTGCGAACGGCGAGATCAGAGGCAATCAAGCGATCCCACGGACAAGAGTTTGTGTCGGCGTTAGGTTTACGATTAGGTGAGTGAGAGAAAACCGAATAAGGCAATTTTTGAGTGTTTGGGGTTATTATGTAAACAAAATAATGTCTAAGGACTGTGTGGGAAATATTTTGTCTGTTTTTTTTTTTTTAAAAAGAGAACATGACACGTGGCGCTCATATGGAGAAAGTTATCCTCTCATTATAATATAAATTATGCTGTTTTTTTATTTCTCAATTGATGTAGTTATTGTTGCAGGACTGTCCTAAAAAATTCACCCAAATCTTTCTTCAGCTCTTGACCAAATTTCATCACCATCGATAGCTTTTATTCACCGAATGCTATTACAAAGGAAGAGCTGACTAAAAGGGAGCTTCTTCAGTTTCTGGGTGACTTAACCACACAAAGACTTTGTTTTCTCATGCAAATCATTTACATCGATCATCCTCATCAACTATTACCTCTTTCTTGTCTATATCAATTGTTTGAGGCATTTGTTTCCTCTATATATAATAAACAGACATAAAGCAAAAGCTCGAAAATCTTTGAAGATTTCATCGGTTCGACCTTTTTCGGAACCGATCACGCAGCTATTAACCCTAGGATTTTAAGATGAGAAAACCTAGAGTATAAGATATGGAAAGGATTTACTCAGCCACGAAAAAAGGATTGTAGATCTCATTGTTAATAAGATATCTTGAATTCACATCTTCTATCATGGTATCAAAGCACTAACGGGCAATTCCATTTATTTTCCTCTCTTCTTCTGTGTCGCTTTCTTCTCAGTGGCTCTCGGCTCTCTGTTTTTTTTCCCCTTTTGTTCACTATCAGATTGCTGATTAAATCTGACAATCATGTCAAACAATGACACGTCTTCTGCCGAGAACACTATTGTGTTCAATCGTCAAAATCACCAAACTCATGAGCCTTAATTAGGTCATGTGGAGCCGTCAGATCAGTGTACTCCTTGATGGCCATGAACTTCATGGTTTCCATGAGGACTCAACGATTGTCCCCTCTCCGACAATCACTGCTGATGGCCAAGAAATTCCGAATCCAGATTATGCATCCTCTACAGCGCACTCATTGGTCCAATCTCACTATCGATTCCGTGGTTTCAACCGCTACAACAACCAGCAAGGTGTGGGCGACTCTTCTCTCCACCTATGGCAAACCATCACGAGGTCACATCCGACAACTTAAATACCAAATCAAGACATGTATGAAGGCCACCAAAACCATCAACGAATATCTTAGGATTATCAAAGGAAAAGCGGATTACCTTGCATTCTGTCGATCCAGAAGACCTCACGAAACATATCTTAGCCGGTCTGAGTGAAGAATACAAACCAACACCAACAATGTAATATAAAACATGAAACGAAGAACATAATGAATAAAAAATATTTATCAGATATAGGATTTCTCTAGATTTTCTTTAGTAACTAAAAATAATTTTCTTTGTCAAATATTAAGTCTTTCTCTATATTCTCTACAATGATCAAAACCCAAATTTGCAATCTCAGAGGCATGTCCAAAAAAAAACCATGACAAAATCTTCTCATAAACAACATGAACACAATCTATTTAATAATATAATATGATAAGAAACAAAAAAAATGTTAAAAGAAAAACTCGCTAGGAATAATTATCTAGGATAGCTAACATGATCTTCACAGAATATTGAAGACAGAGAGGCACCGGAAGATTTTGTCAGCTACCAATATATATAGATAGATGTGATTTACAAAATTAGGCGACATGGTTTTCTTTTGTTCTTCTCGGCTACAGGCCTACAGCTAATCGGAGTCCGTTTCTTCCAGTTTAGTTTAAGTTAATATTATTAGGGGTATCTATTTATATAGGACAAAGTTGGTTATGAAACCTAGGGTTTTCTTTTTATTTTTTCTTTCTAAATTTTCTATTTTCTTTCAAAATTGTGGGGCGAAAATGATAGTTAGGATTTTTATCTAAAATTATTTTATTGAAAAATCAAATTCGTTTTTTTTAAAGGAAAATTCGAAGATTTATTCAAGATTTTCATTAAGGGTAGTTCGTAATTCCGCGGCTGAGAGTTAACGTGGTGGCTCCATTCGAAATTATGACTTCGCAAATAATAGTATGATTAATTATGAGTTGTAGTTTGTAAGAAATTAACTCATGAGTTTGAATGTCGATAAAATTTTCACTCATTTATTAGTTACTAATGACATTAGAAGCTAAAATTACAATAAAAATGTAACATTTTTTTTACGACAAAAAGTAACAATTTAAATAACATGATTATTGAACACATCTTTTCTTTATCAAAAGTAATTTCCAATTGCAAACAAACACTAAAAGCTATAATCAACATTTGCATATTATGTAATCATTACTCATTCTTTTCAAAATAAATGTCATATTGGGAAAATGTATATGGATTATAATTGGATATGTTTTGAGTTTAATACATTTGATACAATATTAACTAAATATTCCTTTATATTTGTTTTTTTTGTTAAATACTCCCTTTTTTAAAAGATGTAAATCATTGAAAATTATAGTATATATAAAATAAACATTGTGATAATGCAACAAAATGGCACAAACTTTTTGTCAATTGGCTTATTTTTAATGGTTCATTGATAGTTTGGAGACTTTTAGATTTCAATATTTGCAAAATTTACATTTCATTTATAACAAGTCAAATTATTCGTTTCCTGTAAGAATTAATTAATTTTTGTTTTCAAGAAAAAAAATAATACGTTTGAACATATACAAATAATTAGTTATTAGAAATTTATTCAAAATAAATAATAATAAACTAGCAAAAAATCAATATAAACTAGAAATCGATCAAAACTAATAGAATTAGTTTGATTCACAACAAATACTTTAAATTACTTGTCAATATATTATATTCCCATTTTTTGCATTCCCTTATATTCTATCATTCAATAAAAATCTAAAAAATCAACGTATCACTAACTATACAATTTTATAGAGAAATATCTTTAACTTTATCAGAAAAAAAATTACAACTTTTATGAAAATATATTTGCAACCAAATTTATAGTCAATAAACCCGATATCCCCTAGTATATATATATATATATATATATATATATATATAGTTGAAGTCATTCTCTTCTCATACTGCCACGTCAGCCAATAGAGTGTCAAAAATTGTGACACATCAGCATATAATTTATTTAACATATTTTATCTTTTTATTTATTTTAGTTTTTATAATAATTATCATTTATAAATATAATAACTTAATAAGAATATGAAAAACCATTTAAAAAAAAGAGATATGTTATGTATATATCTACAAAAACTATTATTTAGTAATAATAATAATAAAAATATATTATAAAAATAACACTACTTTTTCTTAGTATTTTGGGATCAAATGAGACGAGATCGGAAAAAAATTGAACTGGAAAATAGGAGAATTTTGTTTACTTCTTATTCTATTAAATGACGAGACGAGATCTAAAGGAACAGAAAAGAACAAGATATAACAAGATGGAAATTTTGCCTACCTCTAATTCTATTTTGGGATGGAACGGAAAAAACGAAAAAAATATTGAGAGAGGACAAGAGAGAAAGGTTGGCCGGGACAGAATGAAAATAAATGAAATGTGACAGGATTGGACGAGACGAGATGAAAAGTGACGGGACGGAAATTTTGCCTACCCCTAATTATATTTAGAGACGAGACAGAAACAAGAAAAAATGGAAAGAAACATAATAGGATAGGATGGGACTGGATGGAGCGGACAGAACGAACGGAACAGGAAAGAACGGAACAAGATGAAAAGGAATGGAATGGGCAGAGCCGTGCCAAGGTAAAATGATGCCGTAGGCGAGAAAAAAAATCTCAAACTTAAGAAAAACATAAATTTTTACTGCAACACAAAAATATAAAAGAGTGTCTACGATAACAAAAATTGTCATATGACAAAACAAAATAAAGAAGTAAACACAAAAATAGTTCAAAATGTAATGTAAACTAAAACTTGTAATGATGTGATATATCATATATGTCAAGAACTCAAGACTGTAATAGGATGATTAAGAACTAAATAACAACAGAGAAGTAGAATATATCTTATATATAATAGGAGAGTTTCTCTCTCCATCTAGGCTATCCACATCAGCCAAAAAATTCATTAAATTGTTTTTAAAATATTTAATACATGACTATTCATATTTCTTTACCTATATTTATATTTTTAAATATAAATAAAACTAAGAAAAATACACAACTAAATTACTTAATTAATATAAAGTATGTGATAACTTGATGTTAAAAGTTATCAAAAAGTTTGGATATAAGTAAAAATATATTTATCTTGAAATGGTATATATTTACCTTTTTATTAAAAGGATTTATCCTACTTCAAAATGTTATAATGTGTTCACAAGTTAAAAAGTTGAATATAAATTAATTAAGATAATAAAAAACCAATGAGAAATTAGAGTTAGAGTTTGCTTTTTTAAACAAATAGAAGTCAAGTTTTTATATGTAAATTTAATTGCAGTGAAAAACATGAAAATTTTAAGGATTGTGATATGTTTGTTTCCAAATATATTCAATTACAAAACTAACATAATAGAAAATAATCAATGGTCATGAGGCTCATATGCTACCACAACAAAGTAGATATGTATAAAAGTATATATATTATTTTTTTCATCCTATTTCGGTGCAAATGCGATTTTACAATATACTTACAAATTTTAACGTTGAGTCAAATTATACATATGCATGTTTATAGTCTAACAAAAGTAAACAAACATAATATTTATAATATGCTAAAATGTTAGAAATAGAAAATTCGAGATAAAGTGGGGTGTTAACATCCTAATAAAATAAAATAAAAGGACGCACGATGTGAGATAAAATATAAACAAAACCATTGCAAACAACCCCGCGCTTGCTTCAAACCTAGTTAGAAAAATTGCAAACTTGAACTTGGTGAGCACACAGATAAAATAACAAACTTAATCTCTTGCTTGGGTTTTTACTTGTTTGTCTTCCACGTTTTACTATTTTAGTTTTAAAGTTTTATATTGTATCCTCACTTTAGGATAAAACGTGAATGTATTGTGCTTCTTCTGTAAATTAAAAAATTAAGAATAGAGTAAATATTTGCTTCTAACTTTTTTTTTTCTTTTCTACCAAAAAAAAAAGTAACTTTCAAAAGTTTTGGGCCGTAGGCCAAAGATTATTCCACATAACGGTAGGCACGGCTCTGGGAATGGGACAAAATTATGCCTACTCCTAATTATATATAGCGAACGAGACGAGAAGAAACAAAATGGGACATAATAAAATGAAAAAAACATAATGGGAAAGGATAGGATTAGACGGGACATATAGGACGGAAGGGACGAAAAGAACGTACATGATGAAAATGAACGAAATAGGACGAGATGGAACAAGACTGTACAAAAAAATTTCCTAACTCTAATTATATTTAAGTAATATGTGTATAATATCGATCTTTGAAATAATATTAAATTTGCGGAAAAATAATAAAACTAATACAACGGGTCGGGTCACCCCTTAGTAATAATTAAAAAAAGAAATTCTTTTAAGTTGCTTATATTGACAAATCAAATTGAGTTTATTCAATCCTATGTGAACACCTTTAGAGGCCTATAGGGTCAACTTTTATTAGTAATAGATCCTTATGATTTTATGTTTTAACTACTAACATTATGGGTCTGATCATGTTTGTCTACTTCAGGGTTCTTTATGCAAGTGGATTGATTGGCTGCACCATTACCTCCTTCAAGTTCTCGTCTTACAAAGTTGCAAGACTTGTAAGTATAGTCATGTATATTGTTCATCAATGTCATCATCATCAAGAGTGTTTATTGACTCACTCAGCTTAATATTTTTTTTCCAGGATGATCAGCGACATGTCTGGACCTGGATCTTCATTTCCACCTCTCCAGAACTTGACAAACCTGAGTAACTTGAAAGTTTTCTTAGACTATATATATATTTTATTCCAAAACATATATGATGGTGCCGAGACTTAATGTTCACTTGCTGTTTTTGCAGGGTTATGAGAAATATAAATATTAGAGGAGAGCTACCCTCCTACCTTGGAACAAAGTCCACAATTTTGAAACTCTTGTAAGTATAATTGTCTTGTTCTTTGATAGAGTTAATGATCACCAAACCTGAAGCGTCTTATTTTAACATCAAAGTTGAATCAAACTCCTAACCGATGGCAAAATTCCCAAACAAGCACTTTGTTTCCTTGATAGGCTCAATTTGTCCTCATATTTGGTACTGTCTCCTTTATAATAACTAAGTTAACTTGTGTAATAATCCATCTGCAGAGATCTCAGTTTCAACAAACTAAGAAGAGCAATCCCTAGCTCGTATGAAGAACTTAGAGATGTTGAAAACATGTAAGAGTACAGTTATCTTATCTTCTTTATCTCTTTGTGGTTTGTTGAAAATGTTAATATTTTTGGAAGTATCTTGTTCTTGCAGACATTTAACAGGAAACATGTTAAATGGGTCAATCCCAAGTTGGATGCCTAAGGAGAGAGATGGAGATACAATGTGAGTTTCCTCAACTGACGTCCACATCTTTTCTACACAAGTAATTACATGTTTCTTAACATGTTTTTGATTATTCACTTTTGCAGAGATCTATCCTACAACAATTTTTCTGATATTACAACCCAAAAGTGTGTGGACAACCACATGTAAGAAGAGTTACACCATTCCTGATATCATCAATATATAATTCACTATTTTCGGTACATTTTGGTATCTTGTAGGGATCAGTTTGCAGGTTCTTACACAATGGCAAACAACTCGTAAGTTTTAAACCTCATTACATTACATGAGAGAGTTATTGAATTTCCTACACTAGAAAATTGATATAGATGCTCTGTTTCTTACAGCTTGAGTGTTTTCTATTTGAAGAACTTCCAGTGTGTCCTGAGCGTAAGTCTAGTGTTAGATTGACGAATGACAGTATACATACAAGAACCATGATACTAAGATCATCTCATTATGCTAACTCAATTTTGTTTTTCCTCTGTTTTCTTGAAGTGTCTCGTGGTCTCCATATAAACCGTGGTGGAGATGGAGATGAAGTAACAATCAATGGCACCATCTTTGAAGCTGATAACTATGTCAGGAAGCCATTGTACTACGAGAGTACGAGAGTTATATGAATATGAAGTTCATTGTCTAACAAAACTACACATTCTCTTATACATTGGCGGGATCTCTTTAGGCGAATGGATAGGTATAGGGATTTCTGTGGTTGTGTTTTTGCTGATGTTGATTGGCGGTATTATGTTGTCTAAGGTCCAAGAGTCAGATGGAACGAGGTATCGTCATTCTCAAAGCTTTAAAGTTCATAATTTGGCTGGTTTTTTTTTTTTTTTTTTTTTTTTTTTTTTGGTGATGAGCAATGAATTGTGGAATACAGCAGAAACCAGATCGTTTCCTCATACTTTATTTGATTAGTTGGTTTGCTGTATTCTTGACTGCATTCCTCAAATAGGGATTAATAAGAAACCAGTATGTTTCCTCGTGATTTTGTTGAGCTCCTTTGTTATTGGCTGGTTTTGTGTGATCTTGAACTAGGAAGAGAGAAGAAACCATCTTCTGAAGGTGTTTCCTCATAATTGCTTTTGGTGACTTGGTTCTCTGGCTATTGGGTGTCTACTTGAAACAGAACAAACATTAAACCAGTTTGTTTCCTTATAACTTCTTTGATCATCTGGCTGTTAGTTAGTTGGTTTACTATATTCCTGAACTAGGAAAGAATATATAATCCATTCACTGAACTTGTTTGTTAATTCCCACATAATTGGTTTGCTGGCGAATTTAGTGTCTTCTTGAAAGATACTAGAGACTAAACCAGTTTGTTTCCTCATAATTTCTTTGATTACCTGGTTTGTTTAGCTGATTTAGTGCATACTTGAACTATAGCAGAACCTAGTCTCTAAAATTGTCGTCTCATAATTGAGCTTTAGTTAAAGAATCCATTACTACCCTCTTACTGTTTTCCTTGAGCTTATTTTTTTATGTGCCTATAATACTTACAACTCTGTTTTCGCTCTCAGATTTAAAGAGCCTGGACTTGAGCATGAAGCGTTTTCGTTGAGGAAAATCAAAGCTGCCACAAACATTCAGTACTGCAAACAAGATTGGTGAAGGCGGTTTCGGTCCGGTATATAAGGTAAACAACTGGTATATATATATATATATATATAAATATATGCGTACAGAACAAAAGATTGAGCAGAGGGTATGTAAGTGTGATTACATTTTACAGGGGATGTTGAGCAACAGGGAACATGGAGTTCTTGAACGAGATTGGTGTTATCTCAGCGTTGCAGCATCCTCATCTTGTGAAACTACATGGTTGCTGCGTTGAAGGAGAACAGCTCTTGCTTGTTAATGAGTTTGTGGAGAACAACAGCCTTGCCAGAGCACTCTTTGGTTAGTCAGTCGTGTTGGATAAAACATTTATATTAGTTTGTAATCTTTCATTTCTTGGGGTCCAAGTTAGCTTTTGAGTATTGTGGTTTTTCCATCAATATAGGTCCCAAGCATACTCATATCAGTTTGGACTGGCCAAGAGGATGAAGATATGCTTGGGATAGCAAGAGGGCTGGCTTATATCCATGAAGAATCCATGCTGAAGATTCTCCACATAATTAATCAATGTTGAAAAAATTCAAAACTAACCAAATAACACTTTGGGGATCGGACCAGTTAGTGAGTACAACTTTTTATCAATGTTGAAAGAGCTCAAAACTAACCAAAGAGCTTGGAAACATTAACACTTTTGAACACTTTTGAAAGCCTGTGAGTACAACTTTATATCACTAAGCGTGTGTATGTGCAATTGGTGTACATTAACATTTTAAGGCTATGAATATTTCATGTGGATAACTTTTTCTTTCTTACTTTTTTTAAAAGCTCATTAACCAACAGTTTTTATTTTGTATATACAAAATACAAATTAGAAAAATGGAGATAAGAATTTGAAGTCAACCGATAATAGAAAAAAAGAAACAACATCGTAATTGCAGCGGCATATGTTCTAAGGTTTAACTCAATCAAACATTTTGACTTGTTAATTTAATAAAATCCCTAATATATTAAAAGAGAAAACACTATTAAACTAACCTTTGTCTAATGTGTTATTAACAAAAATGTCATTGCTTATGTGTCATCACTAGGTTCACTCTCAAGCCATTTTTAATTAAGACAAATTTTACTAGACAAATTACAATATATGTCATTGTATAAAATATCTTTATTTACTTAGAATTAAATGTTCAACTCACTAACATTACGTTAACCGAATTTAGCTCATTGGTTTATCAGCTCCATATATACAATCTATTGGTCATAACACAATTCGGTTTGGTTGACAAGAAAGTATCTGAGATAAAGGATTATATTAAAAGAGAAAGAAGCCGAATTATACACATAGTTTTACCTGACAATTTGTTACATGTGCCCAGGATTGATTTTTAAAAATATATCTACATAGTTTTAATTTTAGAAGCACATTTTATTTAGTCCTACTCTACCAAACATATTATTCTGTCTAAGGTGTGACGTGAAAAAAAACAGGGAGAAGGCCGTTAAACCATCAATTAATCAATTTAAACCGAATTAGAATTAAGGTTAGACAGAAGCTTTGTCATTAATAAATTAGTTGAGATAAAGATTATGAAAATGATATTAATTTGCATTAACATTTCCAGCAGGTTTCATATTTTTACTCATTGAAAGATATTGCAATGTTTAAAACTATTCATTTTATGGAAACCTAATAAGTTTCACCTATTAAATGAGAACGTACAGATCGGAGTCAAATATCACAATTTTATGCGTGTCATATGCAATTTTTACATGTATGGAAACGTACAGATCGGAGTAACTTCCTATGTCACAGTTCATCATTAAAAATATTGATCGTCAAGTTATTTTGAATTTTAAATTTATGGTAAAGTAATATTCCAAGGTTTCCAAACACTTGATTGATAATCGGTGTAACGGAGGATTTATAATGTCGTCAATCACTTTAAAATCGTTATCAAAAATATGATTCTCTGCACTTAATGTTGTGTTATATGATACCAAACCCTCGAACCTCCTCCCTTTCTTATATAAGGTCTTGACATATGAATGTCAAACTCACCTCAAAATCCATCGGAACATAACTCAATACAAAAAAGCTTAGTTTGTTAAGTATGTCTTCCTTAAGCTCTATCACTGATCTGAAATTTAAACTTTTCTTCCAAGACAATAACCAAGAACGTGTTATAAAATATGCTGAAAAACAAAGGGGTGTTTGCTGAAGCAGTAAATTCTTACATTTTTACAAAGAACTTCACCCTGCGCAAGGAGGAGAAGAGAAGAAGATGACAAGGAAATACACAAGAAAACCTGCTATAAGTATCCCTCCGTACACCAACGTTTGATACGACTTGACTCCGACTGTGTATTTGTACTCTATCTTACAGCATCTCATGTTCTCCCTCTCTGTTTCCAGTACATGTTCTACGTACCTGCAACCATTTTTGTGTGGCGTTACATATTGTTAATTCAACAGATAAAAGTGTTTTGAAGAGAAGTAAGAGACATACTGTTGTGTAAACATGGTGGTCTGAAGAATCGCTGAGCTGTTGAGATGAGCGTCGTATAGTTTGTGGTCGTATAGCAAAGAAGACAGATCCACCAGTTGTTCCTCTACAGTCTGTTCTTACAATCACAACACAGAAATGTAAAAGAGTGTAAGAAAACAATCCATCTGGTGGAAAATTGAGAGTCACGAAAGAACGGTAAAAATATTTTTCTTTGAACTTACATCTAGATATTTCTCTAATCTTTCGACTAGCTCGTGTGGGAAAGGCTCAGGCAATGTGGTTGTCTTCTTGTAGAATGTCTCAACCCATAGCTCTGTTTTGGTTTTGTTCTTTTTGTCTTTCACTGGCTCTCCAAGTGGTGTCTTGAGGTAATCAGATGCAAAGTTTTGTACTGCCTGCACATTATAATAACACCAACAACAACCACAATTGACGAATTCTCTCTCGAAGAGGAAATTACCAAAAACAGATATTATTCAATTCGCTTACCTCTGACGTTTCACGGATTCTGCGCAGAGCAGAATCAACCCGAGCATAAATAGTATTCCTCTGCGGATCAAAGATAACCATAAATTCAGAAGGGAATTCAAATGCAAACTTTTTTTTTTTCAGAAATCATAATGGCTGTTGGACTCACCAGTGCAACATCTTGTAGCATTTGACTCATCTGAGAGGTGTTTGAGAACGGTCCAAACGGGTGACAACCACTTGCCCAAAGCCAATTGGTGACAGGTCTTTCATGCGCATGAGATGTCTTCTCATACGGTGAACTTACACCACCTAAAGCCGAAGCTATGCCTGCAAGTATATGCCGCTGTACCTGTGATGGAACGGCCTGCTGTCTCTCTGTTTCAGACACATAACTGCGAAAAAACAAGAAATCAAAACCCATATGATGACCATAGTAGCAAGTTTATTATTATTTCTAAACTTCCATTTGTTGTTGCGTTTTGCAAACCTCAAAGGTATTTTCTCGTTTAGATGCTGAAGCACAATGACTACATCACTGCTTGCCCACACAAGGCTCTCATCTTCCATCATGAGCATTGGGTCCACATCGGCTAATGAGAGTATAAACCTATATACAGAGTAAAGATTTTGATCAGTTGGTTAAGAGTGTAATTTAAACACTTAATCATTGGATCTTGCTTGGCCAGCGTAATGAATAATCAACTCACACTGGAATAACTCTTGTCCCGTAAGTCCGGTAGAGATCGCCTTTTTTCTTAACGGCCTTCTTTTTCTTTCCCTTCTGAAGTTTCGAGCTATAAGATGACCAGAGAGGCTTGTGCTTAACTATGGAATCAACGGAACCTTCAGATTCATCATCCCAGCTCTGTGTACCAACATATGGAAAGTTTTCCATGAAATGAAACAAAACTTGTGAAAGAAATTTGCAAATGAATTTTATAAGATTTACCTGGCGGAGAAAGTATTTATTAGAAAGCCCAGGGTCAGACACGTCGAGCAAACCAGCAGCTAGAACATCAGTAGACCTTTCCATCTCCTGCAATGGCCAAGCAAAATAAAATCACACGAGACTTCACTGGTGGGAACAGCAACAGGCTCAAGTAAAAAACATTGCTTCTCACTTAACCCATGATTTCTTAGATTATCTTAATCGGAAACTACAGTTGCCAATTATCAAAACTCACTTCTTTGAGGATAGCACCATCTAGGTATGTTTTGGTATGCACATGGAATCTTCCGTCCGTCTTAGTTTCCTGAAGGGAATGCCCACGCATTGCTTTTGAGACAGCAATAGCTAACTTCTCGTGGCGATGTAATGGATGAGCCCCTCCAACGATCACCACTTCTTGCCCTTGATGAATCATTTTCTTTACCTGCAAAGACTCGGCACAGTTAGCATGTGAAAACCTATAGAGTCAAATCCTTGTGCGTACTTTGGATGTTAACTTTCTGAAAGCAGTAAGAACTTGGCTAACATGTCTTTTTACTAATCAGAGAATAAAAGAATAGATAAGAATCCAGTATTTCACGCACATCATTCATCTAACACAAGAAATCTTTACCTCGGATTCTATCTCTTCAATATTTATGCTGTAATTTTGGCCACTTTCCATGATATTATATCGATTGTGGTTTTGGAGCACAATGATAGGCACCAGCACTCTAGTTGCTAGATCAACCGTCTCAAACCTGGTCAAACTCAGAATGAATCATCTAAGCATAATTTTCATTGCTAGAAGTAAGAAAGTCTCGAATATCATATTACCTGACATCCGGAGCTATGACGTGCTCAATTGTAGTAGCTACTAACGCCGCTAACTGACCAGAAAAGATATCGTGGGTTGAATGATGACCAACAGGGCTAACGCTCTCTGGAAGCATTATGTTTCGTATCCTTGGCAATGTTCTGGGACTAACACTCCCCTCTTCAGTTTCAATCTTCCCATATGTACAAGGTCCAGCAGACAAATCTATGACAGTATATCTATCGAGAAGAAATAAAGCATACAACAGTTAGGCCAACAGTATATTGATTATTAATTTTAGAACAAATAAGCCGATTACTACAATATCTATGATTACCAAAGTGAAATGAAGTAGTAATTAGTGCCTGTCTTCATGGTAATCCTCTAAACTTTTTTTCTTGTCTTTTTCGACTATGTATAGTCAACAAAAGGGACAACGATATCACACATCTTTCGTTATGCATAACTTGATGATACAACTAGATAGATGTAATGCTTTCAGATTAAAGTGGTAATTTTGTCAGATCACATACTCATAGCGATAACAAAGAGATACCAAGGAAAGACCCAATGAATTCCTTTATCCATATTTTACCACAACGAGGAAAGGAAAAAGAGAAAAAAAAAAGATGAGTTTACCTGCCTGATCCAAGCCAAACTTGGGACGCTCCTCCACCATTGTATCTATATCGATAAATATAATCTCCCTCTTGTTTCTCCTTGTCTGCATCACTTAGCTCTGGTATCTTTGCAAACATCAAGCTGTCTAGATCAAGTTCTGTATTTCGAGGATCCATTCTTACCTGAGTAATGAGTTAAAGGGTAGTTAAAGAAGAACGCAGCAGCATATAGTCATTTAACGAATAAATGCAAACATGACAAGAAAAAAGCATGTTCAGGGTTATAAACCCAGGAAGACATCACGACTTTTCCAAATAAAACCAATAAAACACAAGAACATTCATTCGGACAATCTGCATATCATATGCAAAGATTCAAGAAGTACGAAGAGTGCTGCAAGCCATACCTTGTCAAAATTCAATACAAATATGGCACTTGGTATCGGTTTATCTGCCGTTCCTGCTGATCCAACTCCCACATCCATATCAAATATATAAGAGTAAAGCCGGTTAAATGCAGTCTCAACTTTTGTTGCCTCTACGTCATAGGCAGGCAAGTGTCTTCCAAAATCAGCCTAAATAAAAAAAAAAAAAAAAAAAAAAAAAAAACAATTTGGCTCAATGCATGTATATACAATAAGATGCAGATATGATAGCAATGCGATGTACATATGTACATGTGTGCGTATGTAAATTAATTTTTATGAGAGAGTTAAATTTGAGATGACAAGATCAAAGCAACCTCTAGTGCAGCACCAGCAGGCACCATGGCTTCTTTCACTGTCTTTTCCAGAGCTATTAATTCAGGTTGCCCAACCTAAAAAACGAAAACAAACGATGAATATTTGATTAGTAGAACAATGGGGACACGGTGAAAATATTTGCATCAGAAGTCTCCAATACTTATAATAGAGGTAAAAAAACTAAATGCACAGTAATAATCTAAAGATGCAAGACGCCAGAGAGGTCAAGCAAGAACAAGATTCTAGGACTTGCATAGCTTAGTAGGTCAACAATTCAAAACGTGAAGAACATTGTACTACACAAACAATAATCAATCTTGATATAGAAAAAGCAGAAACAACAAGCAATACAAAATAATGAAGACTGGTTTAACAAAAATTAATACTCACAAGAAACACATTATAAACCACTCGATGTTCAATATCAAGTGGCTCTCCCGTCTCTTGGCATGAGGGCCTATGGGTCGAGAAACTAGCTCTTAAGAACTCCTCCAATTTGTGAGGATCCATAGAATATCTGTATCCTCCATCTCCACTCATACCTACAAGGACTACATTCACTTCCAGGGGAACCTGAAATGGTACCTGCAAAAGAAAAAGTAGAGGAGCATAAACAAAACAAGCATCATAATATGAACATTCAATCCTAGATGGGTCACCATAAAGCAGCCAGTCTGAAATGCTATCCTCAAAGATGCAGATCATTTGAGTAAAAACATTTACAGCCATATCTACGCACGAGCAAAGTTATGATCATACGAATGAAGAGGAAATAATCGTGAGCCCAGTGGTTTTTAATTGCATTTCCGTGACTCCACAAAGCCAATTACTCGATAGTTTCTGCTTCTAGCTAATCCAGAGTCACTGATGATGATGATTCACATTAATTAAGTCGGGGATTTACCTCGGCACGGGAATGAAGCATGCGGCGAACATCGGATCGCACGCTCTCTCGTACGTCGAGGAAGGCGCTGTGATGCCAGTGAGGATGACCGGGCTCGCGGCGGAAAGGTTGCTTAGCCGACTCGGTCCGGGAAACGAGTCCAGTGAAAACCAAGAAATACGCGACAAATACGAGAGCAGAAAACGAAGTCCACCATGAATCCGATCTCCACTCCATGACCGAAAACAACCGGAGATTTCAGTCACCTCCGATTTGGACTTAGAGTCGATGGGTAGTGAAGACGGAGAAGAATCGGAGAGTGAAAGCTAATTACCAATTTACCCTCATATTTTTGCTGAAATTACAATAGAGACAAAATATCGTCAATTCGTCACAGCTGACGAAGATATTAGAAGCAACAAGCAACGTGTCACTTCTCATGTCGTCGCTTTCCCCAAGAAATATCAAACGAGACAACCAATCACTTTACGTCACGTGTCTCCTCTCACTCCTTTTAACAAGCTCCTAACAGTTTTCTTCACTTGTCCCCAAAGTCTCTCCTTCCTTATCTCTTGGAAGCCAAAAAAGAAATGGATCGTGTGCTCTTCCTCCTCCTCATAGCAGCCGCTTCACTGGTCGCCATCTCCGGCGAGGTGATCGTCGTCGACAGTCTCGACAATCCGATCAGGCAAGTCGTCCGGGAGGAGAACGATGAACAGCTCCTCAACGCAGAGCTCCACTTCTCTCTGTTCAAATCCAAGTACGAGAAGACTTACGCGACTCAGGAGGAGCAAGATCATCGCTTCCGCGTCTTCAAGGCCAACCTAAGGCGAGCTAGGCGTCACCAGCTTCTGGATCCGTCGGCCGTCCACGGCGTCACGCAGTTCTCAGATCTTACTCCCAAGGAATTCCGCCGCAACTATCTAGGCCTGAAAAAGCGGTTCCGTCTTCCCACCGACACTCAGACGGCGCCGATCCTTCCGACTACCGACCTCCCGACGGAATTCGATTGGCGTGAACAAGGCGCCGTCACTCCCGTTAAAAATCAGGTATGTTAATCGCTTAGCTCTGTAATTAACTAATCGTACATGAATGTTCACTTTTGCAAATTTCGACCATTTGAGAGTGAATGATCAGAGATTGGATGTGTTTTTGATATTCAAAAGGGAATGTGCGGTTCATGCTGGTCGTTTAGCGCAGCAGGAGCTCTTGAAGGAGCACATTTTCTGGCGACTAAGGAGCTTGTTAGCCTCAGCGAACAGCAGCTCGTAGATTGCGACCATGAGGTTTGTTTTGTCTCCCTTTTCTTTCTAATTTTAGCTGTAGAGTGTTCGATTTCCGCTTTCTTGAATGAGCACATTTACCGTTACTATAACAGATGAAACAAGTTATCATGCGTCTTCGAAACAATTCTGAGGATTTTTAAAATCTTGCGTTTCCCGTTTGATGTGTTTGTAATTGAAAAATCTTCCTTTTTGCTGCAGTGTGATCCGGAAGAAGCCAATTCATGTGACGCTGGTTGCGGTGGAGGACTAATGAACAACGCTTTTGAGTACACTCTCAAAGCTGGTGGGCTTATGAAGGAAGAAGACTATCCTTACACAGGACGTGACCATTCCACCTGCAAGTTCGACAAGAGCAAGATCGCTGCGAGTGTCTCTAACTTCAGCGTTGTCTCTTCGGATGAAGACCAAATCGCTGCAAATCTAGTCGAGCACGGTCCTCTAGCTAGTAAGTTTTGATTAAAAAAAAAAAAAGAAATTCCTTTTCGTTGAATAAATTATAGAATTAGAGGTTTTTAACACGTTGTCTTTGCTCCTCAACAGTTGCTATCAACGCATTGTGGATGCAAACATACATAGGAGGAGTGTCGTGCCCGTACGTATGTTCAAAGAGCCAAGACCACGGAGTGCTCTTGGTTGGGTTTGGATCATCGGGTTATGCACCAATCCGTCTCAAGGAGAAGCCTTATTGGATCATAAAGAACTCATGGGGAAAAATGTGGGGTGAGCACGGTTACTACAAAATCTGCAGAGGACGTCACAACATTTGTGGTATGGACACAATGGTATCTACTGTTGCTGCTGTTCACACTACAACTCAGTAGAATTATTTAGAACACTACAGGGTTTTACGTAGCTCTTCTTGTATATATGTATATGTATGTGTATGGATTTATAATAAGTTTATAACCATGCTATGGACTGTTATTGTTATTACTATTACATCTTTGTTTCAGTTTCAATGTAAAATAGCTTCTTGTGGTATGTTTGTAGCATCGAATGCTGAAAGATGAAACGTTATCAACATATTAAAAGTTGTAATAATAGAAGTTTTATATAATAAGATTTAAAGTTCGTGAGTGATACAAAGACAAAAGCATACATGTTTATCAATACGTTGGCTTATTCCAAGGATAACAAATATCAAACAGCTTGATTTTGTTTTTGCTTCTGCGTTTGAATCTGCTTTCGTGTTGATCGTTAAGCCTACACGGACCGGTTTGTCTTATCTTCCACACACACGTTTGGCACCAGGTTTCGCCGTTAGAATCTCGGTAGTCATCAAATATGTTGAACCTTTGCCGTCCATTTGGCAGCTCAAAACTACAATAGAACAGTGTCTTTCCAAAGAATTGACGCTTAAATGTAAAGAACCACGAATCTCATTGCGTCACCAAAATCATCGTCTTTTGATTTACAATGATATGGTAACGCGCGCTTGGTTACCGAGATCCCGAAAGGATTAAACATAGCGTTTTGTTGATAACCGATGGTTTGAAACTGAAATGTTGTTGTTTCGGTTTGCATTGGATGACTTTGTAGTTATGAAGATAATCAATATGAAGAGTGATAGGTAGTTTTTTGGAGTATCCACTTTTTGGTATAGGAGAGACTAAGAGAGTGTTTACGCTAACACGATGTTGTTTTGTTACTTTGTAGTTGTTAAATGACTTATATAGTGTGTTGTAATGCAGTTACAAACTTTCGAAGATGAATTTATACTTTTTAGCGTAAACACTCTCTTAGTCTCCGAATATACTTTTTTTTTTTTGCTAGAAACATCCGAATATACTTCTTTCAATTAGTGTATATTAGTAAATATATGGTCAAACTTTGAATTATGATGGACCGGTGACCAGAAGTATATGTTAGGAGAGATGACATAGACGGTAGAAAAATAAATTAGAGGTGTCGCTGCGAGTGTTACCCAATCGCTGAAAAAATACAGCGGCAATGAAAATGGTTGTTGCGGCAGTTAATGTGGTTCCTGACTTCCTGGCTTGCTGCGACTGGTTGGTGGTGTTAATCTCCACATACTTGGAGGAAAAGTGACGTATAATTGATGCTGCAATCGCAGAGAGCAACGACTGTAAAAGAAAAAATACACAGAGTGATTAGTGAATCATGTATGTCAATTAGCCAATCGATCACCAAATGGTTAGTTTTTTTTTTCTCGATTTGTTACTATCTGCAAAAAGTTATGTTCATATACATAATACATGTGTCTGTACATTATGGTTAAACGCGAAAATATCCTTATTACACACAAAAAGACGTTTGGTCTATAGAGTATGGTTAGAATTATATGTTTAATTACCTCTTAAACGTTTTTTATTCCAATCTCTACAGAGAGGTCGATTAGGTTTCTTTACAAAGAAAAACAAGCATATGACATGATTTGAATTTTTAGAAACTAACCAAAATTAATTGGAAAAGTGAATATATTGTATAATTTCTATAAATTAATAAACACTCTAAAATAATAAATTTATTAGATTTTGAGTGTGTATGAGAAGCATCGGATATGATGCTGTATTTTTTGTAGATTTTAATTGTTAGGTTTTCAGTCTGATTTTGGTTAATTAAATTAAATTAAAGTAATATAAACTACTGGTATTAGCTGATCTTGTATTGTATTGCGTAAATATATTCAACAATGGACTTGACGAAAATAATACCATTTATTAAGTACAGAAAAAAGTCTTTTACATAACATAAGTGACAATAAGAACTAAAGAAACGAAAACAAAGTAAGAAAAGAGACAAATTTGGACGACTAAACTAATACGTCAATTACATAAACTCTTAGGTAGCTAATCCCAAAACCAAATTGAAAACGAAGGTCCATACGCATGCTTGACTAGTTGACCCGAACGCTTAGTGATGATGGGGCCATAAACTACGTAACCACCTTGTGAGACGGTCCATCGGAGAAGGAGAAAGCTTCGGAAGAACATTGGGTGTTGCTCCGACCACGACACGAAGCTTGAGCCCAGCCTCACAGTGACCGGTCTTGGAGCTAATGGAATAGTGGACTCCTGGTTTTGTGAGCGTGACGAGATCGTGTCCCGTATTGTGCACGGCTACAGGAGAAGTGGGATCGCAGTATTTGAATTCAAGATCGCCACTGATCTCTAAGACGTCGTTGGCTTCCTCCTTGTATTCGAAAACAAGATTGTCTCCAACAAGAAACTGTTTCTCATCGCTCCACTTGTTATACAAGTCACTTTCTTCAGGAACACTCCATCCTTTAGCGTCACCGACTTTGTAGGTTTTCCCAGAAGGAAGGATCTTGCTCGGTGGTGGTGGAGGAATCGGAAACGATGGGTCGTGGACGACAAGAACGTCGAGTCTTTGTCCCGATGAGCATTGAACATGATTTGAGCTGATGAAGTAATAGAATCCTGGTTCCGTGAGGGTTACGACATCGTGCCCGGTGTTGTAGACGGCTTTGGGAGAAGAAGACTCGCAGAATTGGTACTCCAAAGCGCCGGAGACTTGTGTGACGTCGTTCAAGCTACGATCGTATTCGAAGATCAAAGAATCTCCGACGTGGAATTCTTTACCTTCAGCCCAACTGTAATAGACGTCGTCTTTGGCCGTCCATCCTTCGGAGTCTCCGACTTTGTAGACCGTCGCGGTGCATGACGCCAAAAAAACCGTTGTTAGCACGAGTAAGAAGGTGAAGATCTTCTTTGTTGTTGTTGTGGCCATGATTAGATGATGTACACGAAGAAGGAGAGAAGAAAAGATCGATGAACAAATCGAGAAGCGAACAAGAAAGATGATATCAGAGCTCGAGAGTTGATCTGTGTTTGATGTTTATTGTGTAAGTGAGAAAACAAAGAGGAACCTTGTGTCACTCTTTTATATATAGATCAGGTTTTGCGATCCTAATCCTTTCCTCTTTAAGATTTTCTTTACTACCTTGTTTCCTTGCTTTCCAAGACTAACCCAAAATTCAATAAAGTTTATTTATTTCTTAGTTTTAGTAATTTGATAGAATCTTATCATGTTTTTCACAATTGAGTACCTGATTGCAGCGAAATATATTTCCTTTTTTTTAGGAGTTGTTAAACAATACAATACGAACGACAACAACAAATTAAATAAGAAAGTAAATAATACAATTTTCTTATCATTTCACTTAATAAAAAAATTAAATATGTTCTGCACCAAATTAACCAACCCTAATCTATACATACAAGACAAAAGAACAATTAATGTTTTAGTTTAATTACCATCACAATACTTTTTGTTTTGTGTGTCATTAGGAAAATTAGTGAGCTATAATTTAATTGACTTTGATGTATATAATACCAAAACAAGATTAGTAAAATAAACAATGTTCTATATCCACTAGGTGTTTTGTATATTGATCAAACTAGGGCCACTAAAACAATCATTTTTACTAATTAAGATGTTAAGCTAGGAATTAGCAAAGACACTATGGAACCAACGAAGTTGAGTCCTCTGCATCAACTTGTCTTCTTCGTCTTCCACCTTTAACTTGTAATTAAGATGTTCTTGTACTTACAATTTTTTGAGATGGATTTGTAATGTACTAGAGTTATTATTATTTTGTTTTAAAAAAAAAAAAAAAATTGAATTGAATGTACTAGAATTGTTAGTTTGATGGTACACAAACTTTTTTTTTATAGTCGTTAGAGAGAGAAAACTCTAGAGTTGTTAGATATTCAGTTTGATTTTGGTTCATTTAATTTAAATAAAGGGATTTAAATTTATTGTCTTTAACTAATGTTGTATTGTATTGAATATATATATTCTCACAATCTACTTCGTGGAAATAATACTTTTATTAAATAAAAGACGAAGTGTTAAGTTTGCATGAATGATTTTAACACCCAAAAAAAAAGTTTACATGCGTGACGAAAAGAACTAAAGAAACGAAACAAGAGTAAGAAAATAGACTAATTGTGCGAATTAATCCGATTCGCCCTAAGACTAAGCTCGTTCTAACTGGAAAGACGATCTAACCGAATCGAGAGAAGAAGAACGAAAAATAAAAGAACACTTGAGATTTGGTAACCCAAGAGTTCCTTGCATACTCTCATGGGGCACGTCGGCACGGGCAATTTTTCACTATAACCTCCGCTCAAACTCAATCTGTTACAATCTCTTTCCCTCTCAATCCGTTACAACCGAAAAATGGATTGACTTAGTGTTGACTCTCAATAGAAAGATATAATTACTTATACACCGTCGTTTTACAAAGCAATGATTACAGTTAGGGAAATCGAGGAATATATTTTCACCTTCCTAATCTGAACCGTCAATCTCGCCCAAACCTCGAGATCCTACACAAAATTGGAGTTGGTGCAAATCCAAATTTAAAAACGATCTTCTGCTCTACAATCTCGACCGTCGAGATTCTCTAAAAATCGAACTCATCGAAATGGTCAAATCACCATAATCACGTCAACCCGCCCATTAAGTTTATATCTTTCTTTAATGGATTTGGGGCTACTGTTTGGCCCTAATTTAGCACCTAAATTTGGCCTGCTCTAGGTCAGCCCGACAAGACTTCTTTTGGACCGGCCCATCTTCTTGTAGGCCCATAAACCCAACTTTATCCGTTGTCAAGCTGAGGACAAGCGCCAGCTCGAGGATGTGACTCAGTCAAAAGAACTCAACTTAACCACATGAAATCCAGAACACATATACCAGAAGATCACGGAGGAAGGTGGAACACAAGCCAAATAAGAAGAGGATCGTCGAACGGAAGAAGCCATCTTTTACTCATTTTAAACACTTTAAACCTAATAATTTCTGTATGCTCTCTCATAAAAGTCAGTTATAGCCGGAACTATCTCGGCCGTCTTTATATATGTCAGAACGAATACTAAATGACCATGACTCACTAAATGACCATGACTCACCAGATTGTAAGCTCCCGTTACCAAAATCATTGTCTTTTTATTTACAGTGATATAGTAAGGACACTGTATTACCGAGATCATTGATGATTTCCACAGTTACTTTCCCAAAAGCAAGAAACACGGAGTGGAATGTTGTTCTCTTGGTTTGGGAGTGATGATTTTGTACTTATGAAGATAATCAATATGAAGAGTGATAGGTGTTGTTTGGAATATCCATTTTTTGGTATAGAAGAGAGTGTTTAAGCTAACACGATCTTGATTCTGATTGTCAAATGACTTATATAATGTGTTGTAATGCACTGTCTAAATGACTTATTCTACAGAAAGTTTTATATACGGTTGTGAAACTTCAATTTCATTGATTCTACCAGGTTTTTTTATTTTTAAGGTACCCAACCTAAAATTAATAACTGATTTGTGTTACACTACTAAAACAAACAAAGGACATTACTGAAGACTAATCAAATAGTCATACAGTGTCTTTCTTTCTTTTCTGACAAAATTATGGACATATGTCTTGCGTTGAGAAACTAAAATTAAGGTACCCAACTTTAATTGAATTGCGTTACACTTGTAATACAAGCAAATGACATTATTGAAGACTAATCAAATTGTCAATTAAGATAATGGTACAACAGATCCATCGAAATCGTCTACAACTTGGAAGAAGGTTTCTTGGATCCACGTCCAGCTATAAACTCCTGCATCTTCTTGAACTGTTCTTTCGTCATGCCACTGTAATACGCGTGAGCTCGCTCCTGCGGTATTTAAGTACAGTTTAACTGATCAAAAACTTCAAAACAGATTTTTAAGAAGAAAAAAAAGGGTAAAAGTTTGAACCTTTTCGAGAGTAAGAGCATGACCAAGATCAAGCTTTAGTCCATCATTGATGACGGATTTAATCCGCAGAACCATTCCTTGTTCATTCTTGATTATAGCCATTGCGATTTCTCTAGCTTTCTTGAAGGCTTCCTCTCCTCCTTCAACTATATGGTTCACGAACCCTAACTTCTCAGCCACGTCAGCTGTCAATGGCAACGAGGTCAACGAAACTTCCCGAGCTTTGTTTGCTCCGATGATCCTCGACAGCTTCTGAGACAGACCCCAAGATGGGAATATCCCAAACCTTCAAAAACACAGAGGATTCACACATTTTAACAACATTTCATCTCAAGGCAACACTAAGAGAAGTAGAATTTTGAATGGTGAATATGAGCTTCTTTAACAAAAATGGTGAATATGAGCTTCCACATTTTGACAACATTATCGAAGCTAAATCTGCAGAAGCAATTGACCTATTTGCCAGATTCAGTTCTCATGATCTCAAAAGAGATAAGCCAGCTTTCAACAAATAGGGAGAAGAATTTGAGAACGATGAAACGGCGTCGTAAGAGAAGAAAGAAACCTGGCGTGAGTATCCATGAACTTAGCTCCTCTGGAAGCGACCAGAATATCGCAGGCCAAGGCGAGCTCGAACCCGGCGGTGATGGCGAAACCGTTAATTGCTCCGATGATCGGTTTTCGTAACCGCTCCATCTGAATTACCGGGTCGGTCTCCGGATCCTTCACGTCTCCTTTGAAAACCGACTCCGCCGCAGTCAAATCGACGCCTGAGCAGAAAGATCGACCCGCTCCGGTGAAAATCACGACCTGTACCGATTCATCGGCGTCCATCTCCTTGAATGCTCGCGCTAGATCCACCATCATCGCTCTCGTAAGGGAATTGAGGGATTTCGGACGGTTGATTGTGATGATGGCGATCCCGCTTGATTCCTTCTTCACCTGGATGAGATCTTCGCATACTGATTGATCCATTTTTCCAAGATTCTGATCAGTGAGAACGATTTTCGAATTTTCCGATCGGGTTTGCAGTTTTCGTGATGAAAGATCAACGAGAAGTAGGCAGTCAATGAGGAAGAGATGACGAAGAACCTGGGTTTGTGTGCCATTGTTTTGTCGTTAATAAACTGCGTCCCGTTTTTGTGCTCAGGTAGGACGCTGCGTACGTATTTGTTTTCTAGAATATGAAAACGGCAAGTGAACAAAGTCAACGAATCATCTGTGAAAAGTCAACGAACCACCGGTCTGAATTATGTTCTCTAGTGATATCAGATAACAGATATCAGTACTACCGGACCGTCCCAGTAACGCCCAAGCGAAATTTAAAACACAGTTGATATCTGTATGATTAGATTTTATACCTTTTTTTCTTGATAACTCTTTCTAGTGAAGTTGATAGAAGAGTACATTCTTTGATAAAAAAAAAACCTTTAAAATTAAAGAATGTATATATATGGTCGAATGAGATTTGATGGATCCTATGGAATACTAAGAGCATCTACATCGGTGATATATTGCTTAGTTTCTCAAAATTAAGGAAAAAAAAAAAAAATTTGAGGAAAGAGAATGAGAGACGACTCTCATTTGAGAGACTGTTTTTGTCAATATTTGTTGAGAGACTCCACTCACATGTAACATTATGTGAGTAGTTTATTTATTTTTATTTATTAAAATTAACTATATCTTTAAATTATATTAATATAAAATAGCATACATTTTGTTTTATTTTTTTGGCGAAATCTACCCATAGTATCACTATATGTTCAATTTATACCTGAAATTGAACATCATAAAAATAAATATCTAAACTTTTAAAAAATTAAATATCATACATTTTGTTTATTTTATTGGCGAAATCATACATTTTCTGCCACATCATTTGATGACATGGATGCCACATTAATGCCACATTAATATCACATGCATATGCATCACATATATATATTTTTTTTAATGAAACATTGAATATTTAAAACTAAATATTCACATTTAATATATTTTAGTTATTTTTATTAAAATAAAAAAATATATATAACAAAAAAGTTTTATTATTCTATAGATGCTTTTTTTATGGAGCCAATATTTTCCAACGTCATTTATTTCATTCACAATACTAAAATTAGAAGAAAATTTGCAATCAATTTCATTAATTGATAATAGATTTTCCATCACTTCCATGATTATACACCCATTCTTAGAAATATAATCAGAATTAAGCTGGAGAAAAAAAGACATTATAAAAGAATAAGTTTTGAATTATTTTTTAATTAGTTTTACTTTTCGTTTTAACTACCATTTTTTAAACAATTAGATTTTGTTTTAAATATAATTTTTTTTCATCAACAATTTTTTTTTGTGATGTACATGTGGAATATACGTCAACAAAACTAGTTGATGTGGCGGAAAATGTATGATTTCACCAAAAGTCAAACAAAATGTATGATATTTTAAAAAAAAACTTTAGATATTTATTTTTATACTGATAAGCTTCATGTATAAATTGAACATATGGTAATACTGTGGGTATGTTTTGACCGTTTTACCATGAGATTTGAAATGCTTTAAAAGGTTCAAGTGAAATGGGTAGGGTGTAAGTAAGACTTACCCTACTTTTCCCAATTATCTAGAGATTGAAGCAGTAGCCCTCTCGTATGGACAACTAGTTATGTAAGCAATTTTGGCAATGGAGAAGTTCAGTTTGAAAGTGATTCTAAGTCCTTAATTCAAGCATAAAAGATCCTCAATGTTAGCCAAGACGTAGCATCTTTACGAGTGAGATTTTATAATCGAAAAGAAGCTAGCTTCAAGTTTATAGATGTGAAAGGAACCAATACGCAGGTGGACTTCCGAAAACAGCTTCTTCTTTCGTTATTTATGATGCTTTTAAGGATTATAGTTCCCCAACTTGGCTACATCCATTGATGGGCATCAAGAAAAACATTTGTAAAAGTCTCATGTAATTTAATAAAATTGTTGTGGTTTCAGTTTAAAATTTACATCAAAACTATTTTTGCAACCACAACTCTTTCTTTCTTTTTTTACAACTTATACAACCGCTGCGTTAACTCGTTCCGCATGTTTTATTATTTCATTTAAAAGCTAAGTAAAATTCAGCCCAATATATTACTTATCTTAGTATTTGGCAAATCGATCTTTCGCTATATATTCCACTAAAAAATCATAAATAAAATCACGAAGTGCAAAAAAAAAAAAAAAAAAAAAAAATGTAATCAAAATCACAAATATTTGGCTGTTCCATGTATCGTATCACGGCATGACACGATACAATTCAACGGCATATATTAACTCTACGTAGAATCGACATTAGAATCCAATTGGAGCTTGTTTTACTCAACCACACGTTCTCTCGACTAGGTCGTGAAATAATTAATAGTCTTGTCTTGACTCTTGACAACAAGTTGAGTTAATTCACAAACGACCACTTGCTCCACTAACATCCTTTAAACAACAGGTTTGTATTTTTCAGAGGCAACATTAACTTCTCACAAGGTTTTCCAGACCCGGGTTCGATCCTCCCTAGAAACAAAAATCACATTTGTGTGGAAAGTCTGTCAGTCTGGTAATTAGAAATGCAGGCGGCCTGATTACCCCCTGGCATTAGTCGGAAGGCACTCCAAACTCGGAATAGACGGTGTGGTAGTTCTTAGAATGAGTCCACTTTGTAGCACCTCTGTGCGTTCCTACCCGGGGCTAACCAGAAGCCGATAGGGTCTATCAAAAAAAAGCTTGCACTCATCTTTAATCTTTTTTCGTTTTGCTATTTTATTATGAGGCTCGAGTTTGGTGGAAGTTGCATTGCAGTCTTGCAGAGTACAATATATATTAACTTCTCCACTGTCGCAAGAACAACGAAAAAGATTCCCCACGTAACCACGTTCTTTTCATTAGTAACAGCATGGGTTTTGTGTATATTCAAAGTTACGTGGACCTATATATGGAAGGTTGTTGAAGAAATTAATGATGATCTTTTTTAAAAAATTATTGGGTAATTATGATTAATCTCTTCGATCTACCATAATTAAGAATCTCGTTGTGTCGTGACATGAATTGGCATTTAAATAATTCAATCACGTGATTTGGGAATTAATTTTAACCGGATATATATATATATATATATATATATATAAGATATGCCTTGGTTAGAAGAATTTCAGATGACTTATAAACCTTGATGGACTCAAATGTTCTTATGATTTCATCCGTTTGCAGACACTTTACACATTTAGATAAATGTTCATACATTAAACTGGATCTCGATAGTCTAAAATGTTACCCAACAAAATTAATCAAAAATATTTTGATTATAACGATTATGCTGCAGCCTTCGTAGCTCTAGGCCATTAATACTTTACTAAACCGGCCAACTTTTTCTGACTCTTTGTAAAAAGAAGAGTGGATATAAATATTGTCTGTACTATTCGTTATTGGTCATCTCATCTCCAATGTACTTTAATTTTTAAAGCACTGAATCAAACTAACAGTCATTAATGGTTCTGTGCCACATACTCAATGAAGGTTCCTCATTTGTTACGGGAACAACAACATAAAAAACCTTATATAAACAACCTCTGCTTCTTTATCTTTAATTTTCACACACGCACCTCTCTTCCTCAATATTTTTTTGTTCTCTTGGAAAAATAATAGTAATAGTCAAGTTTGGTTCTTCACAGAAAGAGTTCCTCTTTTCTAGCTGATATTTTTTCCCACAAACCGTTTTAAAACTGAAAAATATTAGCAATGTCGTTGCTTGGTTTTCTTTGCCAAGTTGTTGCATTGTCCGTCTTGTTCTTCTCTGAAGTGTGTCTCGCCGGGAAAAATATACCGGCGAGTTTTGTGTTCGGAGATTCGTTGGTGGATGCCGGAAACAACAACTATATAGACACATTGTCAAGGGCTAATTTTGTTCCTAATGGGATCGACTTTGGATCGGCTACCGGAAGATTTACAAACGGAAGAACAATCGTCGATATCGTATGTAAGTAAACATTATTAGTAGTCTTACATGCGAATTGCTTTTTAACAAATACTGTATACCCCAAGTTTTCATGCAAAAGTCAATTAACGCCGCAATCACATAAATACTGTATTTAATGCGAAAACTTTATAAGTACATATGACTTTTGACTTCCATTGTAAAACAATGTTAAAGAAAGAAGTTAGAACAAACTGAAAGTTGCTTCAAACGGTTTTATTCTGTTTGCTTACGATCAAATCTTGCCTGCAAATTTTACCCCAAAAAATTAATCTTGCTTGCAAGTGCAATGTTAAATTTTAAGATTCAAGTTATATTTTGGATCGGTTTATCCCTCGTAAAACCAAGATTACAGAAACCATATTTTCGGTTAATTACTTTTTAAATGTTACGGCTCGCTCAAGATAAACCCTAAACCGGAAATTTTGAAAACCGCAGTGCAGGCATTAGGCTCCGATGAATTCACTCCACCGTACTTAGCACCCACAACAAGAGGATCCGTCATTCTCAACGGCGTCAACTATGCTTCCGGCGCAGGTGGAATCCTCAATTCCACCGGAAGATTATTTGTAAGCACACTTTAGTTTACATCTTATATATATAGTTCAGACATTTTTTTTATAGAAAAATTGTTACAAAAATTTAAAATAATATCAGGGAGAGCGGATAAATGTGGATGCACAACTAGACAACTTCGCAAACACAAGACAAGACATCATTTCTTGGATCGGTGAATCCGAGGCGGCTAAACTACTCCGGTCAGCAATTTTCTCGGTTACCATCGGTTCTAACGATTTCATCAACAACTATTTCATTCCGGCCGTACCAAACGTTGAACAAAAAGTACCTCCAGAAGTGTTCGTCGATTCAATGATCTCAAAATTCCTATTACAACTAACCGTAAAAATCTAAACCGAAACCAAACCAAACCAAACCGATTAAATGATTCAAAACTAATTACGCCGGTTTTGGCATTTTTTTTGTAGAGACTGTACGAATTGGGTGCGAGGAAAATCGTGGTGATAAATGTGGGTCCCATTGGTTGCATACCGTTCTCGAGAGAGACTGATCCGGTAGCTGGGGAAGAATGTTCGGTCAAACCAAATGAGATGGCTCAGATGTACAATCTCAAGCTTAAAACCGTCGTGGACGATTTAAACGCTAATCTCAATGGCTCAAAATTCGTCTACGGTGATGTTTTCCGCATTGTTTACGATATTATCCAAAACTACGAATCTTACGGTAAGTATAATTATTTCAAGATTTTAACGTAAACCAAAATTGTAATTGTGATAATTAATTTAAATAAATAATGCAGGTTTTGAGAATGAGAAGAGTCCGTGTTGTGCGTTAGCTGGGAAAGTAGGTGGGCTGATTCCATGTGGCCCATCTTCCATTGTATGTATGGACCGTTCCAAATACGTGTTTTGGGATCCGTACCATCCTACGGAAGATGCTAACCTCATCATCGCCCGGCGTCTCCTCTCCGGCGGCACCTCCGACATTTCTCCGATCAATATCCGGCAACTCGCTTCACTTAAGCTAAACACATGAGAAAAGAAACATCTATCTACATGGAGTTGCATTTTGATCTTAATTTATTTGTTTGTTTCATAGTCATATGCTTTTCATTTTTAACAGTTGTGTAACCTCTAAGTGTGGCTGGCTTTAGAATGTTAAGACATTTTTGTTATTAGCACTTTGCTTTTTTTTCTTTTTTAAACTATAGTGTTTCCACTTTCGAGTTTTTTAATCAAAAGTCTTTCAATTTTTTTTTTTTTTTTTTTTGAACTTCCTGTCTTTCAATTTTTTCTTCTTCTGAATAGAAAACAAAATAAATATCTCTGCGCAAGAAAGATATGGTTCACCAAACTAGTTTGATCTAGTTAATAATATAACAAACACTTTGATTTCTTCAATGAAAATGAAATCAAGAGAACACATGAGGAGGAGGAACGGAGATGGTGGTTCCAGCTTCAATCTGACCTTGACCAATGAGACGCCAATGCCTCTCCACACGGCGGCTAAGAGCCACCTTTTCTCCAATAGTGGTGCACACCGGAGACGTCACCACCTTTTCTCAATCTCAATATCTTGGGTCTGTAATGTATGTCCCCAGTGATCACCATCACCATCCGTTTTGCATTCAAATCTCTTTCCATTTCAAAAAAGGGGAAGGAGCTTCGGAAAAGGTTCTATCACGTTAATCGCCACTCACTCAGACACAATCTTCCCAAGTTCACCATTGATCCAAGTGACTACAACTTGCTTTGGCACCTCCTGGAGTCCTGGTCATTCTCAAATAGTGGTTGATAACATATACATGGATCATGACCAGAGTTGAAGTAGGAGTGCTGTGTAATATAGCAAGCCGATTTGGTTTTCCAACAACAACATGGAGAACAAATTACTTTTCTAGGCCTATCTCTTTCAAAGCTTGACGTATCAACCCAACCAGCTGGTCCGCTTGTGCGGTTTTGGGCAAAAGAGCGTTCTCACGTCCATGAGAATTGGGAATGGTTCATCGTTGGCTATGTTGATGACCCTCCTGTAAATTAAAAACGTTAGCATGTACAAAATTTGTCAAACACAGTGGTTTGTTCCAGTACTAGGTCTTCTTTCAAACAGAACACTTTTCAATCTAAAAAGGCAACTAAAAGAAAACTGAAGAAACCCTACTTCTTCAAACTCTAAGAAAGTAAAGTTCGCATGTACAGAATTTGTTCATCATCGAAAATAAGAAAGTTCACATGTACAACAGCGGTTTGAATCATTACCATGTTCTTCGGAAATTCAGGGGAAAAGATTTCATTCTTCTTACTCGAGAAAGGCAGTGATTATATATAGCATTTGCTGGGGTGAGACTTCAGACGTGAGAGCAATGGTCATATAGCTCGAAATTTTTAGTTTGTTTTTCATTAAATAAAACAGATTTTCTCGAAATATATAAATATCTTAAAGACACAATACTCGCATCTTAATTATATTGTGTTTATTTGACCCGCGTAGATCAAGAGTTGGTGTTTAACACGGGCGTTATTTGTGTTTATTTCTTGGAGTCCAAGTTAGCTTTGAGTATTGTGTTTTTCCAATATAGATCCCGAGCAGATTCAGATCAGTTTAGATTGGCCAACGAGGATGAAGATATGCCTCGGGATAGCAAGAGGCCTGGCTTATATCCATGAAGATTTGAGGCTAAAGATTCTCCACAGATACATAAAAGCTGCAAACATCTTGCTGGACAAGAAACTGAGCCCTAAGATATCAGATTTCGGTTTAGCCAAGCAACATGATGAGAAAATGAAACCAAACAGCATAGAGATATAATAGGAGATCAGATTTCGGTTCAGCTTTGTAGTGTTCTTGTGGTTCTAAGCCATTCTTATAAATGTGTGACTACAACCTCTGTGATTGTGTGTTTATACATGTTGGTGACTATAAACTTTTATTCATATTTCGGATCCATGTAACAATACTATCAAACTTTTATTCAATCAAAAGTCTTTCAAAATTTTCTTCTGTGTAAACAAACCTGCGCAAGAAGATACGATTCACCAAACTAAGTCTAGTTATAATATAATAAACACTTTGATTTTTCTTCAATGCAAAAGATATCAAGCGAACACAGGAGGAGGAGGAACGGAGATGGTGGTTCCAGCTTCAATCTGACCCCTACCAATGAGGCGCCAATGCCTCTCCACATGGCGGCTAAGAGCTACCTTCTCTTTAATAGTGGTGCACACCGGAGATGTCAACTGAAGTTTCGCCATATCTTTCTTCACTCCGATAACCTTGGCTCCGGCAGACATAGACCCAATGTTCACCATCAGCATCTCTCCCTTGGCCAGCTTCAAAACTTTCATCTGCTTCTCTGCTTCCTTTGTCTTGGCTCCAATCAAACGCGTAAGAAGCTGGAAACTCACTTCAAGCTCGACAAAGACATCAGGGAGAGAACCCAATTCACCAAGAACATGACAACCCAAACGATCAGCACGAGTTAGTGTAGGATCCATTGTTGTCCCAACTCCAATCAGACCTCCAGGGACAGCAAACTGAAGCTCGTTCTGCTCCGCATAGAGTGAGGTGATACGAGAGTAGATCGGAGTGCACTTTGCGTTTCCATGCTCATCTTTGCCAACAATACCAGGCCTTACTTCAATCAACTGGTTCACTTTCAACATACCCTTCAAACAAAACAAAGAAAAAACATGATATAAAAACTATGTTTGAGCACAAGAGAGTGAGAGATAAGTAGAGATATATATATATGTATATATACCCGGAGGATGCTTCCACCAGCAACACCACCTTTCATGTCACTACACTCAGAGCCAGGCTTGTTGACATCAAAAGAACGAATCACTATCATCCTTGGCGGTGACACAAAAACTTTCACAAGGACTGGGATCTTCTTGACAATGTATTCGCAGACAACATCAATGTTGTATTTCAGTTGTCCTGAGACTGGAACTATAGGTGCACCCTCCGCAATTGTGTTCTGGAAAGAAATATGATGAGAAAATGCAACCAAAAAAACAAAGAGATAAGAGGAGATCAAAGTACGGTACCGTGACGAATCTCTGAATTGTAGCATGCTGTTCCATTGCGGCTTTCTCGGTAATGAGATCAACCTTCTTCTGAAGGATTATGATATGCTTAAGATGCATCATATCAACAGAAGCGAGATGCTCTTCTGTATGTGGTTGTGGACAGCTATTAGAAGCAGAGCACCATCCATGATAGCTGCTCCAGTGAGCATCGTCGACATCAGAACTTCGTGTCCCTGATAAAGATGTTAAGTTACATGGGCTTCCAACTCAAAACCAATTGGCTGTGAATGGAGAGGCCCACATCCGTTATATACTGCTTAAGATCCTTTCCAACTTCCGATGTGAGATATTTATCCCTAATATGCCCCCTCGAGACGATGGCCCTTTGGCCATCGATCTCGGTATGTTCGGGCTTGGATCGCCAGCACCAATTTTGGGCATGGTCGATGATTGGACCAACTATGGGTCGGATCGGGTTGGAATGTATGGATCGGGGCTCTGATACCATGTTAAGTTACATGGGCTTCCAACTCAAAACCAATTGGCAATGAGTGGAGAGGCCCACATCCCTTATATGCTACTTGAGATCCCTTCCAACTTCCGATGTGGGACATTTATCCCTAATATGCCCCCTCGAGACAATGACTCTTTGGCCATCAATCTCGGTATGTTCGGGCTTGGATCACCAGCACCAATTTTGGGCATGGTCGATGATTGGACCAACTATGGGTCGGATCGGGTTGGAATGTATGGATTGGGGCTCTGATACCATGTTAAGTTACATGGGCTTCCAACTCAAAACCAATTGGCAATGAGTGGAGAGACCCACATCCCTTATATACTGCTTAAGATACCTTCCAACTTCCGATGTGGGATATTTATCCCTAATAAAAGATACAACACAAAATACACATTATTTAGCTGACGCCTTAATTCGTTATTTAAAAAGTAGTGATTATCCACAAAGGAGACGTGTCTCAGAAGTTTCATCTTGCTCTTCTCAAATCCAGGGACATCACAATTTGGGTTGTCTTCTTTTCCACTCCCGTAGGACCTAACAAGAATTAAGAGATGATTCATGTTACTGCATACATCAAAACGTCTACATATATAAAAAAAAAAAAAAAAAAAATTGCATGAAAGTAAAAGGAACTGACTTGTAGCACAAGGGTCTAGGGCACTTGTCATCCTCACATTTGTAAATCTTGGCATTAGCATATCCAAGTTTAATGGTGATGTTACGCTCCAACTCGTTCTTAAAACGTACAGTCTGCACAGTCGTTATAGCTTTCACAACAGTCGACTTTCCGTGCGCGACATGCCCGATGGTTCCTGAGAAGATCATAAGTTAGTTTCTCTTTGACTTGATCAACTATAGAGACTCGGAGAAGCAGAAGAAGAAGGAGAAGAATATAACCTATGTTTATGGTCGCTTGGCGAGAGATGACCTCAGGAGACAGAGGATTTAGCAAAGTTACATCCAGTTTACTGAGATCTTGCTCAGCTAAACCTTTGTTCCTCGACATTTTCGCAGAATTAGTTAACCCTGATATAACCACCAATTATCAATCGAAATTCAAGAGCCAGCTAGGGTTTTTACTTAACGATTTCATATATAACACAGTAATTTCGATTGTTGTTGAGATCGAGGCAAACCTGATGGATGGGCTTGATTGAAGTTTGAGAGATTCGAGGTTACGAAACCGGTTGCAACGAAGATTCTAAGCTGAGTAAAATCAGACAAATTTTTGTCGGAAAATTGAGAGAGGCAGAGACTGAGAGTCTGAGACAGACAATGGCGTGTCGCAAGCAGAAGGGTTTTTATAAGGAAGGTTTATTTCTCTTCTGTCGTATTTTCTACTAAAATTGTTCTATAATACACTTTTAGCAAAATATTCATATATTGTCTTGCAATAATCTTATCTTAAATTAATAATGTTAAGAGTAAAATTATTTTATAATTCCTTTCTAGATTTTGTTTTTTAATTTCGTTTTTTCACTAATAGAGTAATAGTCAGTTTAAAGGTTATAAACTTAATAATATTCATGATTTTTAAATAATACAAGATGACTTTTAAATTTTGTTTATTTAATTTAAATCTTCAAAGAGGTAAAAGTAGATTTTGAGAAGATTCTGTTACTACAAAGAAAAAAAGAAATATACAGTTCTAACTTAAAATAAATAAATATTAGATCATGACCTGTGTTTGGGAAGCACGGGTTATTGCAATTTTTGTTGAGTTTATTAAAGTAATTAACTTAGTAATTATGAGGCTGAATATATGGTTATATCTTTTTGGCTACGAAATTCTTTCGTTACAATGGGTCAGTTTGTTTGATTGTAATGGGCCTTCGACAACAAAGCCTATGAAACGGTGTCAAATGATTAATCGAAACGAATTCGTTTTGTGTTTCGAAACCCGAATTCGCCCGAACTTCAATTGAATGTGTTTCGAAATTGAATTGGGGGAATTTTTAGTAAACGAAACCCTAATTGTTATGTCTGATTATGTCTGATTCCAGTTGTCGCTCTTATCATCGTCGGCATCAGTATGAGATTATGAACGGAAATCCGTCGACTCCGAAAGGGGGTAATGGGGAATAAAATTCCCTTTCCGGCAGCTCGTGGAGGTGTGTAATTCTTATTCTAACGGATCTTGATTGGTAAAATTGTATGCACATATTCATAATCTTGGTGTAGTTGATCGATTTATGTAAAATCAAAATTCCTAATCCCACTGTTTGTTTATGTTATGTTTTCTCCGGTGAGTGATGATCGAAGTCTATCCGTTGGACGGCTAAATTGCTTCCGGAATGGATCCAACGCATTTGAGGTAAACATCGCATCATCATGAAATCTCTTGCGGTTTTAGGATATTTTTTATTTTATAGTTTACTATGTGCAGACGTCTATAAATATGCAGGATGTTTGATTGAGTTGGTTGTTCTAGGATGTTCTGTTTTTTTTCACAAGTAGATCAAATTGTGTGGAACTTTAGATTTGTCTTAAAAACACATAGATAATTTGATAAAATAGTGGACATCAAAAGTACCATACTAAAATCACACCATCAATACGGAAAATACATAGCTAACTTGCAAATTAAAAGACCACCAACTCCTTAGTCATGTTCATTCATTGATCGCTCATTTCATCATACTCCAACCTGCCAAAAAACACAATTCATATACTCGTTTCAATCACCAAATCCTGACTTGAAATGTGAAACACACTTTGTAACCAGCATTATCAAGTATAGAATTTAATACTTACAATACGTTTGTGAAGTGTTCAACCTTATCTCTTCCATCTGGATCATATTCAAATGTAGAAACATCTCCTGCATCTTCAACTTGTATAGCACCTGATATGGGGGGGTTAATCTCAAAATTAAATTTATTAATATGGAAGTTTGTGGGAAATTAGAAAGCTGTATATTATATGTAAGCAGGTTTTCTAACCGTCTCTTCCAACAACACGCCAATTGGTTAATAGGCAGATGATTGTTCCAGATTCACCATAAATAAGCCAATAGCGTTTGAACCAATTGGCCAAAGGTCCCTTCACACGACACCTAAGATGATAGCCACTGTAAAAGAATGATTATTGGTTAATCCGAAGCATCTAAACATATAAGGAGTACACATGTTCAAAAACATTAAGTAAATCTTTCGCATATTCTTACTCGTTGTCTTGGAGAACAAAGTTAATCATGGTGGTAGTCTTAGGATCGTTGTTATGCCTGTTTCTAGGAATAGAGTCATCCTCTATGACGCCTAGATCTTGCACACTATCAATCACACCTAGGAAATCTACGAAAAAACAATATCAAAAATAAAAAGATGAGTGAGATTTGTTTGCATTATTTATATGGCAAGTTTGGCCCTTCAAAATCAATTCCAATTAAAATACTAACCTCTGGTGTAAGAAGTTCCACCGTGAACCATTCCGTTCTGGACATCCTGAAATGGAATCAAATCTAGTGGAATAAAACCATGGAATGGTTCTGCATCATCAACTTGGGTTTCTATGGTGAGAGCAATCTCTTTCCTCTCTTTAGTCATACGTATCTCTTTCTCAACAATAAGAACTTTGAAACCAGTTATCATCTTCCACTGTCCTTCCTGAAGGAGACCCTTAAATTTCTTCCCATGATAAAAGTTATCCACGAAAGCATGCATCCTTGTGCCCTGACTCGGACAAAAACAAATAATTGAAACATTAGGATATCTTCGAATATAAAATTTATGATTGTTAAACAGTTTAAAAATATTCATGCACAAACCTCATCATCGACAAAAAGGAAGCTTAGCCCTTCACCAGACTCCAAAGTTAGTGTCCACCACATCTTTTCAACTCTCACTCTAACAACTCCAATCGGATCGATTAGGTGTAACCTTGGAGAGTTTCACAATGTTTGCCATGGAAGTTGTTTTCTGTTTTGAGTTTTGGTTGTTGGTGAGTTGTGATGTTAAGTGGTTTGACGATCGTCCTTATATATTGTTCCGTCTTCTTTGCATCGTTTCATTTATTTACTGATTGAAGTGGATATTCGATGGATTTACTACTTTCCTTTCTTTATTCATAGAATATCTTCAACTTTTCAGAGACGGCGTGTTCCGTGATTTGCGGTTTTTACGTATCCGGCGAAGGAATCATGATTGCATATTCGGATTGGTTCGTTCCGGAAAGTATTAAATACAGGTTTGATTTAACACTTCTCTCGTAACAGTATATATCGATATCTACAGTTTAGATATGATTATGTGTTGAATTACTTTTTTGTTTTTTTGGGTGAAAATTGTTTTAGGAAAAAATTATTGTCCTTTTTTTTTTCGACCTAACGTTCTTCAAAAAATAAAAGATTCAATGAATTTGCGGAGAAGATATATTTTTTGCATTACAAAACATTAACTCTAAGTTTTTAAGAAAAAGGAAACATACTAAGAAATGGTCTTTTATAAACCAGCATTTGTTCCTTAAATAAGCAGTAGATAAAAGCGAAATTTGTAGATCATAGGGCTCTAGAAGAGTAGATAACATTCCAAAATAATAACAGCTTAATTTTTTTTTGCTCTCTACAGCTCTCATGTAGTTTTAAATAAATATGTTAAAAACAGTTGTATTTAGTTTTAATGTGATCTGTTTTTTAATTTCTTTAGGACTCCAGGATAAACATGATATCCCTTTTTACCATTTATCTCCCCTTAGATTGCTTTGTCTCCAAGCTTGTTAAGTAGCTTTGTCTCCAAGTTTGTTAGCAACTTTGTCTCCAAGCTTGTTAAAACAAGAAAAACAGAACTTGGTCTCTAAAATTTTGTCCCGTATATAAGAGAAATCATAACTCTCTCTCTCTCTCTCTCTTAGATAGTACACAATTAAGTACTATTGAGTTCCTTCACAATTTATACTCTTTGAGTTGCAAACTACGAAGCTTTAAAAGCACAGAAAAACATCACAACATCCGTGTCTAAAGATCTCTCTCTTTGCTTTCTATGAGACTATAACAATGTACAGTGTAGTAGTAGTGTACGTATCTAACCAACAAGCTCTACCTATAAACATACTCCTACTTTTTCTCATTCTTTCACGGCCACACACTAAAATGGCATCATTGTCGTCACCATCGGAGCAACCGGGAGTTCGATAACGATTAGGAAAAAAGAGCGTTCGAATTCCCTTATGTACTGAACCTCTCCGTTCGTTAGCTTCAGAATCTTCCTGCAAACACTTAGCCCTAATCCTTCTGGACTCGTCCATCGGCTACTATGGAACATGTCTTGCACTTTCTCCGGTGGCACACCTTCCCCTCCACACGCCATCCTGTTGCAAACAGCACAACAAAACATTGATAACAATGAATCCGAGTGATCCTTGCTTTGCTAAATCAATCCGTAAAAGCATCAAAAGACCAGACAGATAGTGATATTACTGGAGAGACAGAACCAGAGTGATGAAATTTTACCTGAACTCCATGCGTATGGAAGAGAATCCATCAGCCATTTGTTTCAAAACCGGGTGTAGAGAGAGTTCCACAGAGCCTTGTGTGGGGGCATAACGTACGATACTTGCAAGAAATTCGGCTAGGATTTGTTGGATCCTAATCTGGTCACCATAGACAGCCATGGATTTGATCTCCATGGGAATGTTACGTATCAGCTGAAGATTTTTCTCTCTTACCAACAACATGGCTTGGCTTACCACTGCGTTTATGACGCTGCCAATGAAGAACTCTGCTCTCTCTAACTCGAATTGAACTGATGAGCAAAAACAGAGAATGTTTGTTCAGTAACGTGCATGAAGCTTTATAGATAAGTATACACAGCTTCCTCGACCAGTCAATACCATAACGCACACCCCTCCACCCTACCCACCGCAAAAAAAAGCTTACCAACAACATGGCTTGGCTTACCACTGCGTTTATGACGCTGCCAATGAAGAACTCTGCTCTCTCTAACTCGAATTGAACTGATGAGCAAAAACAGAGAATGTTTGTTCAGTAACGTGCATGAAGCTTTATAGATAAGTATAAGCGTGTGTGTGTGTGTGTGTATGTGTAGAGAAAAGTCTAAACTCTCACCCGTCTTCAATGCTTTTGGCGTCCATGTTTCCTACAATCTTTGAGATCTGCTTCTCGCATGAAACACTCGTTTCAAGAATCTGCTTCTGATCCTTGTTTAAACCTGTGGCTTTCAGTAACGAACTTGCGTAACGCAGACCGCTCAATGAATTCTTAATCACTTGGAAAATGTAAGCCAACTCTTTCCCCTTTGCAAAGCACTCACTCTCCTGCCTCCGCTGGATCTCTAGAGCTTGTTGCAGCTTGGGACTCGGTATCTGCAAGAAACAGAAAGCCCCATTGACCTGACCGGACCAACCCCGTTTGTTCAAAGTCAGGAGACTCTGAACGAATTTCCCTCCGCGGTCAAAGAAGGAGAACGGGAACTTATCCGTTTCTTGGCCACTGATCGCGTTATGCAAGACGATCATGAACTTAGTCAACTCATCAGGACCTCTTAGCCTGCAACAGCTCCCAAACACTTCCTTAACAAGCAGTTTCCCAATCACTTGGCCGCGAGACCAGCCTGTGAGTTTTTCCATCGCAGTGTTCCACTCAGTGCAGCACGTGTTCTCATCCGCTGCAAAGATTGGAGGAATCAGCGGGTTTGGGCTATGGATGATGGCCTTGTAGTCTCCCTGTATGTTGATAAACTTGTCCATGACAATTTTCTGACTGGTTACGTCTTGTCCTACAAAGCAGACCCCAACGATGTTGCTTAAGTGGTCCTTGCTTGAGCAAGCATTGACTACCACAAACACTGCTTTCCCTTGCAGCTCGGGACCAAAAGTTTTCAGCTTGACCTCCACATTCTTTCCTTCATCTCCTGCATAATCGCAAAATGCAATACATTATCAGAATCCGCATGTTAGAGTCCTGTACATATTAAAAGTTAATGAATCGCATATATACCTTTGAGTGCACGAGAGAGAAGCATGTCAACGGCTTCTTCACATTCTCTGTATATCAAATCACGAACCACAGACTTCCCCATAGCTTCTTCCACGGAAAGACCAGTCATCTCCGCAATCTTGGCGTTCCACCCATTGATGCAGCCGTCCATGTCCACAGCAAATATAGGGACCTTCGCAGTCTCAATGAGCCTAACCATCTCTCTCGCAACTGCACCTATCTCCTCCATCCCTTGCTCTGTCATGTTCTCTCTCTCAGCTGCAACAATAGAGTCTCTCGCTTCAGACTCTTTGAATGAGTCTCTTAGAATAAGCTGCAGCGAGTGAATCACATCCATTTCAGCAGCTTCCCACGGCTGACTCCGGCTCTTTACAACTTCGAGAAACGCCTTGAACGAAGAACGAGGATGCATCCGTTGGCCATCATCTTTATCCTCGGGATGGTGCTTGACTCCTCCCCATTTGATTTCTTTCTCGGTATGAGACCGGAACCAGAAAAGGAAGTCTCTTTTAGTGATATACGCAACCGCCATACCACAAACATCATCTCCCAAAACAGACGCCCGAGGATAACCCGCGTCGCCTAAACTATCTGTGCTTAAACCAGTCGAATCAGAATGTCATTTATCTGAGCCTCACTCGGAGCAACACCCAACGAATAATACTTCCCTTGGTAAAGAAACGCCTCACCGTTACATTTCACTAAATCCATGATGCTAGGACTCTGCGTGACGATCCCCGCAGGTGAGTCACGCAGAAGCATATCACACAACAGTGTCTGCATTCTCAGAACGCGTTTCTCAGCCACCTGCAAAGCTAACTGCAGCTCCATGTTCAGCTGTAAGCCAAAGGCCTGCATTAGAAACTCGCAAGCGTACCTCAGAGGAAAAGGTATGCAACGAGCCGACGTGTGATGGCAAACGACTAAACCCCAAAGCCTCATCGAGTTTCTTCCCCCACCGTTATTAACACCGTTGCCGTCTTCTTCGTTTCCGTTTATTATAACCGCCATGCCTAAAGATGCAATAGAACCCATGTTAGCCATGTATTGAGCGTGACAGCCGTGAGGAGCTCGTAGAGTCGAACCAACCAAGCATATAGACTGCGTGAGCCTATCTTCTTGGACCACACGAACCGGAGACGCGTGGCAATCTACGATCATCCTAACGCGGCTCTGTTTGAACAAGAACCGAGACGCTTGAGGAATATCAGTAGCCGGGTAGTGCAGGCCGATGTAAGGCTCTAAATCGTCCCGTTTGCTCTCCGCTATGACCTCGCCGTGTTCGTCTTCGTGAAACTTGTACACCATAACTCGGTCGTACCCAGTGAGATCTCTGACGCTTTCGACAACTGTGTCACAGAGAAGCTTGATGTCACCGCGGGGCAGCGATTGTAGATGAGAAATCGCGCGGACTGCGAGTTTCTGAGAGTGGACCGCGCCGGCGATTGAAAGCGCCGGGTCTTCGGTTCTGGCCGTTTCTAGAATCGTGATAATCAGAGGTATATCAAGAGAGTTATGATCATTTCTTTCAAGGTTTCGGATTTGTAAAATTCAGAATTCTAATCTGAAGAGTTTATTTGTGCTGTTTTGCGGGTTGGATTTAGGACGATCCAGAAGGACACGGAAGCCAACCTTGGTGGCGCTAAAAAGAGGAGACTCTCAGCTTTTCAGATCAGTTGAGATCTCGCCGATCGGACCTGTAACCGGTAAGTTATCAAGTTATCGGCGGTTCTTTCTGGATCAGAATTTCTGTGTTTCTGAAAAATTGCAGAAAACCCTAATCCGTTTTCGAAACGCAAACGCAGTTTTGGATCGCGAATCGCCAAACGCAATTTCTCAGAACGCAAACGCAGATCGCCTGAAATAGCGTTTCAGCCGCGACCACTTCAACAGCTATTTTTCAACCGCTTTGACCGCTATTTTCCGGCGACTCAAAAACGCAACTGCTACTTTTCGGACTCAGTTTTTCGACGTGAACGCTAAGGTGAGGGTGGGATCCGTGGATTCTTAATGTTGTCTAATTAATTAGTATTCGTAATTGCTAGGTTTAGAAGATTGTTTGTTGATTGTGTTGATGTGAATGTTTGATATAAGTGTTTGTGATATTGATTGATGATGAAAAGTTAAGTTGGTAGTAAGTATTTGTTTGTTGAGCGCATTTGGTTTGAAGGCGAGGACATGGCGATCCCGTCGAAGCCGTTTGTTTTGATGCAGTTGGATTGAGGATGAGGACATGGCGATCCCGTCGAAACCCGTTAACGGCTGACGAGCCAGAAGGTGGTGGAAGACCTTTCGAGGTGCCCGACCAGCCTAGTTGTCATGTGAAAGTGTGTTAAGTTGTGATGTGTGTTGTGATATGAAGTGTGATGACTTGATTGAAATTTTGTGTTGATTGCCGCTTGTTCTAAAGTTAGTATTTGCGTGTATTGTTAAGTAGAGGTATTGGGAATCATGTGGACAGACATGACCTACCTCACTGAGTAACTTGTTGCTCACCCCCTTTCCCTTTTCAGGTGAGAGAGTTGGCGAAGAGTGAGGTTCGAGGCGAAGATCGTCTGAGTGCCGGTTTTCGGGAATGATTATTTATGCTTTATTTTTCAGATTTTTTTTTAAGACAAGTTCGGTTTTATTTCCTATTTATTTAAGTAAATAAAGATTTCTGGTTAAGATGGTTTATGTTGGATTATTTGAGAATTGGTTTAATTTATAAAGACTGGTTTTTTAAAAAGTATTTTTATTATTTAAATATTATTATTTAATTTTGTAACTTGCCTTCTCAACTAAGTTAGTGAGACAGACATTACATTATATGTAAGCAGAGCCGACTCTGGGAGCAAGCTGAGGAAGCAGGGCTTGCGGCCCGGTTGAGAATAAGTAAAATATCGGCCGCCTTTTTTCCAAAATTATCATGTAGCTGAGTTGGTTATGTGTCGATACGTAAGTGTGAAAGAGCTTGGTTCGAATCTCCTTTGCATCCGATTTTGGTTTAAGAACATTTCCTTTAATTTATCGGCCCATTAACGAATTTAGCTTGCGGCCCATGCCAGCCCAGGGACGGCTCTGCATGTAAGTATTGGGTTTTATAGTTGTTTTTGGTTTTAAACCCTATCGCCGTAACTCAAAGCGAGATGAATCAAATTTTAAGGTATAAATTTCTTGATTTTGATGCTTTGAAGCACGGTTCAACACTTGGAAACTTGCTTGAATACAATTTTGGTTTGATAGGATACTCAAAGATCTGGAAGATATGCTAGCGGTAGGATTAATGGGATACATAGTACTAGTGGTTTCAATACTAAGTATATCAACAGACAGCTACGACTGAGTTTACGGTGATATCTTCTTCACTTGACAAGACAAAGATTTACTTTCTTAAGAATCCATCTAAATTTATGTTTGAGTAGTTTTGATTTATTTGTTGTGATTTGTGTATTTTCTTTGAGTTTGATATGTTAGTTTTATGACTGTAAATCTAATAGCATTTTTTCTAGGTCATTGAAGTTTTGAAACGGAGGATTATTAGAGATCAGAAGAAACAATTGTGAGAAAACCTCATCTCTTTGTTTGGCATGCTTATTATCGTTTGGTTTTAATTTTAATTTTGCTACCTTTTAATTTTGTTTCTTTATAGTTCATCGAACAACCCTCTATACATTTCCCGAAAGTCTCCGTCTTTGACATCCGTCATTTTGATCGCGGCCCCTTTCCTTATCACTTATAAAAAAGGTTCGCTTAATAGTTTCTCTCTGTTCTCGCCCTTAAATTTCAATTTGTTATTTGATTTCCTTTTTTTTTCTCTTGATAATTCTCTCTTCTAGGTACTATCTTTTGTTTGTCTTTGCTCTTTGAGATACTTTTGGTCGATGCATCTTTGTGCCTTATATCATTTTTCCAGTAATCCAGGTGTTGAGTTGAAAGACTCCAGAATTCAACCACGACCATGTGTTTCTTTTTTGTCGTATATATAGCCCCTAAATCCAATTTTTTTGGCTTCCGAACAGTTTTGATCGATTCATCTATTATCTATACTAACGAAAGCAGCTATTTGGGGCCTCTCAAGGCACCCATTTCAGCTTTTCAGAAAGCTTTCTCGCCATGCCACGTGACATTTTTTTTTTCTTCTGTTTACAAATTCCCTCAGCCGTCTCATAAGCCCAATTAGAGCCCACATATCTTTTTTTTATTTCATCTCTGTTTACAAATTCATAAGCCCAATTACCAATTAAATATCCTCATCTCCTCTTTGTCTACGCTAAAGAACACGAATCGATTCCGCATCTCATCTTCTTTCGTCTGTTCGTTACAGAACACTGATTGATTGTTCTTCGTCTTCCTTTCGGTTACTCTTCAGCAATGCCCACTCAATTAATGGGTGCCTCGCTTCCACCTCGCTCCCTTACAGCTTATAAATACCGCAATCCTTCGATCCACCTTTCATCCAGCTCTCAAAACCTCCGACTTATAATTGCTTCTCTAATGAAATCGACCCCATTTCGATCCCGATCTTTGCACCGCCGCAGCAGCTATTGTTGCAAACCCCATCTTCAAGGGTACCGACGATGATGCCGCCTCTGCCGGAGATCAGTTTCTTCTCTTCGCCGGTGGAGATGATCTCCGTTTCATACCTATACGGCCGCGACTCAGATCCGGCTGAGGGAGTTCGTCCTTCCATGCTTGGGTTCATCTCATTCTCAATTTGTAGGGTTTCTGACTCTCATTGCCGGTTTGAGATTTTATACGTTTCTCCTAGAGTTGTGCTTCATGTATTTGTTTGATTGTCTCGCAGATATTTGTCGATCTGTACTACTCAGTTCCTGCTTCTTCTGCTACAACTCCAGCTTTTTAAAATGAACTCATCGACCTAATCATGAATGGAGACATGGTAATTATTCTTCTTCCTCTTTCAAGGATTTGATGCAATCTCTTAGCTCACCCAACCGTGAGATCTAGGATAAAGTTAAAATCTAATTATGAGTAATCTCTACGCGTTTTCTGAAATTTGTTTCCAGATTCGTGTGTTTGCGATGTGACTTTCTTATAGCTGAGATAAGAGAATGTATTGATGCATTCAAAATTATCTACCGTAATCAGTCTCTTGGACAATGCAAACGATGATAATACATGTTCTAAAAAAAATTGGATTAGCTAATGATAATATACTTGAGTTTCGTTCATTTCTTAGAAAATGGTTTAGTTCTACGCACTATACATACTTTCATAATCGCAAAAAACATGTGTTATAGATAAAGAGAATAGATTTGTTTGGTCATTGGTCATTTTGTCCGACAAGGCTCAGGTTATAATTGATAATGTATTCATTTCGTTTTGGTTTAAGTAGTTATCCTTCGAGTTAGCTAGAGAACATGTTGCCTTACGATCTCAGATCAAACGGCTTCTCTAAAATATGATGTTACTAATTTTGGGCTTGCATAAGTTAATATCTCTCTTGGATTCATGTACCAACTCCTTATATCCTTCATTCACTCTAACACTTTGCTTGAAGTTTTGTTATTCTTTGAAGTTTGAACAAAGCATATTTTAATATAACTTTCCAAGATCTCTGCTGTGCATTTGTTGTAGGTATACCATTTATGTTTATGACTACTTTGCCTAGGGAAAAGTATATGTCATGCCAAAAACGCCAGACAGACCTGCCATGTAGCTCGACAATGAAGAGCTAACGTTGAGAGGCGATTCAATCGGATCCAAGAATAGCGAAGCTCAAGGTTTATGACTTGATATGGGTAAGTGAACGTATCTCTTTGGTAGAAAAAGGGTCTATTAGCAGTACCAAATTCTGAGGCTTTCACTGATTGTTCACCAACAATGGAAGGTTAATAGTAAATCTATGTGTCCACAATAGATAATGGAGAGGGAAATTGAATGTGTTTCAAGAGAATTGAGTTCGACATATATAATCCACATATTTAGTAAATGGATTTCCTATCATGTTGTTATCCTACATGTATTGAGCTGACTCAGTGTGATTAACTGTTCTCCTTCTTTGTGTTTAGGTAACGGAAACGAAAAAAGAGAGAAGACATTGACATTGACTTTAGGAAGATTTTTTGGATGATGTCAAATCACAAACTTAGTGCGAAGCAATCACAAAAGCTGTTAAAGTAAAGTGTGATGAGGAGTGAACTGTAAGAACTGTTCAGAGCTACAAGATTTGAAGAAACAACAACGACAAAAGGTACCCAAAGATCATCTGGAAACGCACATAAGCTTAAAAATATTTGCATCTGTTTATGTTTAGACTGGTCCTTCATTTTTTACTATTTTTCCCCGTATTGCAGAACAACTATTTCCTCAAGTATAGAGATGATTCAAGGGCAGCAAGTGAAATGGCTTTGAAGAAAGACAGAGCATCCCTGCAAATCCTTTGTTCTGACCAGGTATGTAAGCAAAAGCCAAATTTTCTACAATGTTTTAATCCCTATATGTCGGTTTGGCACTCATTAATCATATGCTAAAGATCTTTACTTTCAAATCACTCTTTAACTTTCTTTTCTCAATTGTTTTGCAGAGAGCATAAGAAGAATACAAAGTGAGGATCAATTCTTTGGTGGCTAAAGCTTAGAAGAAACCTGAAGAAGGTTGGGTGATGGACAATGACCTGGAAACAACACTCTTGATCATCACGTGATGATTCAGGTCACATACAAAACCTCAAAACCCCTAATATACCATCAAAGATCACACCTTTTGGATCTAAAAAACTACTTTGTAATTCAATGCTTTTATCAGGAGGTGTATTTAGGAAAAGAATGAGCTCTCGACATTGACGGTGACGAGACAGTAGCGAACTGCCACAGTTATGCACCCCACAAGAAAGCTCGAGCCATGAAGCAATGGTAAGCAAACAAACAAGTAAGTCCATCAGAAGAAGTAACTGTTTCTAATAAAAACACAATGGTTTGTTGGACTGTGCCAGGTTCGAGAATCTGCAGTGTTTAGACATGCTCCATTTATGCTGAATTTGGATTGTGATGCATTAGAGAATCAATGTGCTTTCTGGTGGATCCATCCACAGCTTGGGAAAAAGCTTTGTTATGTTCAATTTCCTCAGAATTTCGGTGGAATTGATCAATACGCCAACGGAAACAACATCTTCCTCAATGTAAGTCATCACCATTTTCAGGAAAAAAAACACCCAAAATCAAATTTGAAAGTTCAAAACCGTTTAAATCTTTACTGTTTGTCATCTTGCAGATATATATATATATATATACAACGAACCTCATTAGAGACTTATCAGAGAAACGCAAGAAGATGACGTGCGATTGCTGGCTGTCGTCGCTTTCCTGCTGCTGTGACAAATCTTTTAGGATAAATTTAAGTGATTAGACCACTAAACGTGTTGCATAATCCCTTAAGGCCGCCTATTGACTTTTTGAAGTGCCAAGGGATAACTTTATATATGTAGCCAACAATATTTTATATATGGATTACTTTTTAACTATAAAGTTCACTCTTTAATTAAAGGATCAAATTATTATTTATCAAATTACTAATTCAAGTATACGACTCCATATAAAAGTTTGTTGATGAGTTGGAAACTGGTCACTTATTGAACCAACAACCAAATTTTAGAGAAATAATCATCAAAGTTTAGAGAAATAAGCATGTCATCTCTAGAGTTTGGGTGTCTTAGTAAAAAAGTAGGAAAATAATAAAATGTTTTCCTTTTTAACTCTCATACTCTGTTTTTTTTTTAACTAGATTTTTTAATTTCTAAAATCACATAAAATGTATTATAAGTTGAACATTGTATTTAGAATATCAAATTCAAATTCACATATCTATCAAAGAAATAGTATTACTATTAACATATACATATAACAACTACCCGCGCGTACGCGCGGGATAACATCTAGTCTTCTTTAATTTCTTTTGTTTTTAGTTCAACCATTGAAAGGTCATAATGATTCATTGAAAAGCAATTATAACAATCATCGTCAACTAGACACGACAGTGATATAATAATCAAAGCCTCTTCTTGATATGATTCTGTTCACCTTTTTTTTGTAATCTTTAATTTCTCAATTCTGTAACCTTTTGTTTCTTCAGTTTGAGAGATGGTGGACGCGTACCAAGTGGTAAGAAAACCAACATATACAATTATACATAAAGGTACTATATTCTGGTATATCTTAATCTTCCTATTAATAATTTGGATTGTTGTGCTAATAGTTTTACGGTGACTCTGTTCTTAATCTTAGATAATGTTTATTAGGTTTACATGACTCAAGCCTTTCCTGAATTCTTAGTATGGATAACTGTTGGGTCTCTCAGTTGTATAATACTGGCGTGAGAATGTTTCTTCGGTTGTGTATGATATCTTTGTCTTCTTTATTCTTTGGTATCGTGTTGTAGGGAGAGAGGAGTAATGATTTTGTGTGTATTGATTTAGCGAATGATACATGTGATGAACCAAAAATAGGATGAAAACTTACGGGTCAGAATTGGAGATGTTATTCATCAATGCCTTGATGCATACCATAAACCTAAACTTAACATTTTCTCTTTCAGTTTTTTTTTGGTCTTCATTTGCTTTATTTTCCTTTTTCTTTTAATTGTTTGAAGTCTCATTGCATGTTCATCTAAGTTTCTGTTCTTCAGTTATCACTTAGCAGATTTATCAGTTTATCATTAAGATGTTGTTTGTATGCTATATGGGTTTTATAAATGAGACGAAGGAAATACCGAAAAAAGGGAAGCAAAAATAAGGACTACTAGGAAAAAAAACTAAAAGAAGTCAGAGGATGTAAAATTAATGAAAAAGAAGAAAAATGAAAAGATGTGGATAAAAACAAAATAAATCAAAAGCTAAGAAGCTGATAAAGAAGTTACAAAAGGCCAGGAAAAAAATGACATCAAAGAATTTAATAAAAACAGAATTAGAAAGAAAAAAAAAATATGAAGAAGATGAACAAGAAAAATAAGAAGAAAAGAAGATGACTATGTTGGAAAAAAAAACGAAAAACCAGAAAGAAGGAAGAAATAGTGAAAAAAAGAAGTCGACGAAAAAAGAAAAGATAAGGAAAACGACAAATATTAGACAAATACAACCAAAAGATTTAGAAGTAGGAGAAGATAGAGTGGGTAAGGAAGGAGGAGGAAGAAGATGAAGAAAAAAAATATAGAAGACCAAAACAACGAAGAAGTTTGAAAAATTGAAAGATAGAGGAGAGTACAAAAACTGGCAGGATTGATACAATATAATTGTTTCGAATGTGTAAAAGTTTTCAGTATATTGAAGTCCTAAAACGCAACTCTGCTGCTGTTCGATCCACAAACTTCTCAAATTGAATACATTAAATCCCGGTATATAATATTATTTTATTTACCAATTAGATTTAGTTATGACTCAAACTAGCTTCTTATTTGTTTTAAAAGATCGTAAAATGACAATACGTTAATTACAAATAATGATTTGTTGTCTTCAAAAAGTTCCAAAACGAAGTGGGAAGAAGAGTTTTTCAACAAAAATCCTAGGAAAACTATACAAGAGATTTTAGAGAGATGTGAGGTATGTTAATATTCTATAATAATTTTGAGTTATGTTTTATGACTTATCTATTTTGATTAATTATAATAAATAGAAAAGTATGTAACAGCTACTTGAGTTGCCTCTATCCAAACCAGTCCCAAATGGTATCATGGTTGCAAGAAATGTCGTAAGGGTGTTCATCCTCTTAGGACATGCATATATTACTAGACTAATTCCGGCGCATATGCATTCTTATTGTTATATTTTAAAAATAATGCTATAAAATAATTCTACATTTGGGATTAATATTTTAACCCAAATAACATCCGCATTTTAATTCTCATTTCTCGGTTAGCGGCTGATTTTCAAATATATCGTTTTGTATAATACCATATGTTTCTATACCCTTCACTCTCTTTATTTATTCAGCACTACCTCGTATAGACTCTACTCTATTTTGTAAGTTACAATAGGCACAAAAGAAGACCAAAAGTTGCATTAACCATAAAAAAAACAATAGAAAGGATAGTTTGCTAATCTTTCTAGCATCTGATCAATGAAAGGAAGAGGGAAATGATCCTTTCTAGATGCAGAATTTAACTTCATATAGTCTATACACATGCGATGCCCCACTATTGTTCTAGTAGGGATCAGCTCCTCTTTGTCATTCTTTATGACAGTGATCCCCCCTTTCTTTGGGACGCAATGAACTGGAGATATCCAAGTGCTATCACTGATGGGATAGATTATCCCAGCATCAAGCAACTTGAGTATCTCTTTCTTCACTACTTCCTTTAGATTGGGGTTCAATCTCCTTTGAGGTTCAATGCTAGGCTTACTTTCATCCTCTAGATGAATCCTATGGATGCATAGGTCAGGGGAGATTCCCTTGATATCATCTAGAGTATAGCCTATTGCTTTTCTGTACTTCCTCAATTCAACAAGCAAAGCACTCAACTGTTCAGGTTCCAAATCAGAGTTCACAATGACAGGGTAAGTTGAGTTTTCACCCAGAAATGCATACCTGAGGCCCTTAGGCAAAGGTTTGAGGTCGACCTTAGGTGCCTTAAGTTCAGACCAATCTCCTTGAGCTTGTTCCTTGCATTCAGTCCCAGCTCGATCGAGTTCGTTTGTTCGAGGCTTGACTCGATCGAGCTCTTGATCGAGCTCACTGCCATGACTTCGCAATTGGCCTGTAAATCCTCAATGCTCAGAATGCTTGGAACTGGTCTGAAGGTGTCAAGGAGCTTCGAATATTCCTCGGTTTCTGAGCTCACATATCCCTCTGAAGAATCCTTGGTCAAAGCAACTTGTAGGGGATCTTCCAATGATAGTCTTCTAAAAGCTCATCTGCCAACTGATCCATTTCTCAACATAAAAGAGTTGACCTTCTATTGTTGGCTTCCTCATTGTATCCTTGATGTCAAACTTCATCTTAGGTCCTTTCCCAAGTTTAGCTCAATTGTGCCTTCACAGACATCTATCATTGCTCTTGCTGTAGCTAGGAATGGCCTTCCTAGTATCAATGGATCTGTTGGTTCCTCATCCATCTCAAGCACAATGAAGTCGGTGGGGATTCTACATTCCCTATTCTCAAAGGCAGGTCTTCAAGCATTCCAGTTGGTAACCTTATCGATCTATCTGCCAAGACTAGTGAGATTCCGCAGGCTTGATACTTGTGATATCCCAGTCTCTTTGCTACAGACAAAGGCATGAGGCTGACAGATGATCCTAGATCGCAGAGGCTGTTTTTGAAAGATAGGGGTCCCAACATGCAGGCAAAGTGAAACTCCCCGGATCTTCCTTTTTGTCGGAGATGACCTTCCGCTGAATGATTGCACTGCACTCACGAGTCAACACTACCATTCCTTGTGCTTCCCTGGTTCTTTGCTGAACAGCATCCTTCAGAATTTCTGATAAGGTGGAATGAGCATCAAGGCATCGATGAAAGGCAACTTCAGCTCAAGTTCTCATTAGTTCATCAAACTTGGCCTTGTGTGCTTCCAACAGTTGTTTCTTGAACCTTCCTGGAAAGGGTAGAGGGGGTTTGTATGGTGGTGGTCCTGATGGAGTGTCTTTCTTCTTTGCAACAGGTTTAGTTGGTTGGCTGGACTTGCTTTGTCTGTTCTTTTCTGGCTCGATCGAGCTCTGGTTTGTCTTGCTGAGTCTCGGTTTCTTCAGCTCGATCGAGTTCTGGTTCAGGGTTTTGTTCCAGCTCGATCGAGTTGGTGCAGGATGTCAGCATACTCGACCAAATCCTCCCCTTCCTCGTCATCGATGTCCACAGCGATTTGGGGTGGGCTACTCCTGCTAGGAAATTGTCCCACTTCTCAGTGTAACTGCTTGGGCATACTCTTGTGGTGAAGAGGATGATGCACTAGAAGACTCAATGATTTGGACTCTTGAAGTCAATGACTCAAGTTTGGAGTTTATCTCAACCAACTTGTGGTTCATTTCCAGTGAACCTTTGGCTTGCCCTTGTAAAAGTTGTTGGAGCATTTCCTTCATATCCCAATCTTGACTTGGTTGGGTATGATTAGCCTTTGGGGAAGCCTTGGTGGACACTAGGTTGTTGTTGTGGCAAGGTGGTTGGATAGCTGGTGTATGTCCCTTGTTGCCATAGTGACTTGATGTCCTTGCTGAGGATTCCTATAGCCTCCTTGTCTATTTTGAATATAGCAAACCTCATGTTGTCTCCTCCCCTTCCTGTCCTTAACTAGAGTTTTTCCAGAGACATAATTGACATGCTTGGCAGGGAATTGGGCTAGGATCAGTTTGTCCAACTTCGAATTGAGTGCAAGCATGTCTTTTCTCATCTGTGCTTCCAGCTCGATCGAGTGCGCGGTCGAGCTCCAGTCTGTACTTCATAATGCTCTCCATAGCATTCAGTTGATATGGCCATGTTCTCCACAAGCTGCCAGCCATCATCTACATCCTGATTGAGGAAGTTCCCATTGCTGGCTGTGTCTAACATCTCCCTATACCTTGCCAAGCATCCTCTATAAAGAGTAGAGTAGTGATTCATTGTTGAATCCATGGTGTGGGCACTGACTTGTGTACCTTTGAACCTCTCCCAAGCCTCAGCGAATGTCTCATTGTTTCGCTGATGAAGCTCGATATCTCTCCTTAAGCTTGGCTGTGCGACCGGTGGAGAAAAACTTAGCAAGAAAGGCCTTCTTGCATTCATCCCAAGTGGTGATTGTGCCATGGGGCAAGCTCTTCTCCCATTGGTGAGCTTTGTCAGCTAGAGACATAGGAAAGAGTCTCAGCTTGATGGCATCTTCAGAGACACCATTGATCTTTGTCAAATCACAAAGCCTATCAAACTCATCAAGGTGGTCAATGGGGTCTTCACTTGGCAATCCATGGAACATCTTGTTCTGACAAGGTTGATCATTCCCAGCTTGATCTCAAAGTTGTGGTTCTGCACTGGTGGTGGAACAATCCCTTGTCTCTGTTGTGGCGGTTTGGAGCATCTCCTAGACCAATCGGTCGAGTTTGCCTAGCTCGACCGAGTCCATTGCCCAAAGGGTTTCCATTCCCCTCTGGTACATCCATTGTATCAGCAACAAGCACCTCAGGTTCCTCTTGTACCCTCTGACCTCTGAACCTCTTTCTACCCGTGTGAAAGTCTAGCTCGACCAAGTCTTCTGTTGACCGACTCGATCGAGTTCGCATACACCTGCAAAAAGAGACAAAAACCCAGCAGTACAAAGAACAGGGGTGGTATAGCTTGATCGTCCAAGTGTATTGAAACTCAAATGCAACAATATTCAACCCAAATCGGCAACGGCGCCAAATTGATGATAGGATTTGTGTGTGGATGTGATGATATGGTATGAAATGAAATGAGGTGGAATGCAACAGTGGTATATGAAGATGAGGTGGTATGATGCAAACACAATCACAATCAATCAATTCCCCTTAACCATCATAGTCATTGAAGTATAAGGGTATCAATCCATAAGGGTGAAACAACTTGTATCAAGGTATCTCTTGATATTGAGCTTCTCAATGCCTAGCTAACCCTTTCCCAAGGTGAAAGCTATCAACCAAGGCATGATCTCAGAAACAGGGGGTTAGCCAGTGAGAATCAAGCCTTGGAGGCCATAGGATCATTGCTCAAACTAATCCATCCAACCCCTATGAACTCCATTTCGAGAGCAAGAGTTATTGGAGCTCTTAGTGGACCTTTTCCAAGCGATTTCCATCACTTCCATGTGGAGAATCGCCTATGGACATACAAGCCAGGGGTAGTGGTCATGTAGCCTTAAGGATTTGTCCAAAAGAGAGAGATTTCTAGATTAAGAACATAAGCAAGAAGGATTAAGCATAAAGATCCCCTAATCTAGCCCATCTTTGAAACCCTAAAGGAACTACTCACTACACATGAATGTAAACACAATCAAATGCAATGAAAAGACATAAATGAAAGAGGAGATAAAGATAAACAACTTTTATTGAAATAAGCAAGTGCAAATACAAAAAAATCCAGATCTAAGGTTCAAGAGCAAGAGCTCAAGAACACAAAGATGGCTTAGAGTTGCAAAAAGTAAAACAATAATTAAAAGAAAGCTAAAACAAAAATAAGCTAAAGCTTGTTGTCTTTTTCGTGGCTTAGAGCCTTTAAATACAAAGAGGATTAGGTTTAGGGTCAAAGGAAGTCAAGGGGGAAGCAACATTTTTCGGGTTTGACTGTTGACTTCTCAGCTCGATCGAGTTGAAGCTTGGCCGGTCGAGTTGAGGAACTCGACCGGATGGTCGAGTAGGTGGTCGAGCTGGTCTTCAAGATGACTTCCTCCTTCTTCCTTTGCGTATCCAGTTGAGCTGCGTCCATGCACCAAGTCCTTCCTTGCTCCTCACGTCCCATATGCTCCAAATGCTCCAAAAGACCTATTTCAAGGACCAAACATGCATATGTATGCAAATGCAACCTAAAACTACTATGAATGCACAAGAAGGGAAAAGGAACAAGATATGATGCTAATGGATGCTAAAACTATGCAAAAGATGCATAAAAGATGTACTAAAACTATGTAAAATGCAAGTACATCAGATGGCTATGCCGCCAAATCTCATAGATGCATCGGTTGTGGGGTTATAGCATGGCTATGCCGCTAAACCTCGAGTGCATACTAACATGGTGGTGCGTAAGGCCCATATGTTGAGTATGACTCCGATGTGGAAAGATCACGGACGGCTGAGCCGCCAGATCTTTCGAGGTTCGTGTGGGTACTCTTCCGAGGCAAGGGAAGCTCTGCCGCAGAACCGATGGGTATGAGGCATAGTGGTGCGTAAAGGCCCATATGCTAAGTACTGAGAACATGTGGCGTGTCTAACCACATGTTGTCTAGGAAGGTGTAGTCAAGCGCATTCTCGCACGTCAGAGCCCAACCGGATTGGCAGCGAGGAGGCTGTGCATGAAGGGAGGAAGACTCGGAGGATAACCTGGTCAGCTGCCTTGGCCGAGTATGGTACCATATGACGATATGGGATCCAACCAGACATTGGCATGGTGCGCCAGTAAGGCCAATAGATGGGAGGATGAACCGGGTACCGCGATGGACTGTAGTGCCCGGGTGAAGGCGTTCATCTAGTTTCTGTGTGATTCCGGATGAGCGTGAACCTTCACAGGCGTGGGCAGAGAATGTGGCTAATGCACCTAGGCGCCTCATTGCATATAAGAAAACAAGTATTAGATACTTGTATAGGTTTGCATGGGCATTGCATATAGATTGTTTGATTGTTGTTATAGTCTTGGGTTGATCGTACCTGTTCTTGTTTGATTGGGGTACGGTTAGTCTTAAGACTATGTGATATACCTCTATTTTACCTACTTTTTATACTGTTTTAGCATTGTTTTCTAATGGTTTTTGGCAGGTTTTCTATCTAAAAAGGTAGTTTTACTGTGTTTATAGTGTCTAGAGTCTAAACAGGTGAAATGATGCATTTTGGAGCAAAACCATAGGATTTGCACTTCAAGCCGCTCCATGCACAAGCACCAACTTTAAGAGGGCCCAGAAAAAGATCTACTCAATGGATTTCATCAAGACCAGTTCCCTGCGTGCTCTGATTGAGTTAACTTTCCAACGCAACTGGAATGGCCTCATTTGGATGAGTAGAAAAGGAGTTACAACCAAAAGAGTGGAAGACTGTCCAGACGGCTCTATCGAGAACAGCGCCCAACCGCGCAGTCCGGCTGGCCGAGGAACGAGTTCCACGCTCGGCCAAATATCGTCCGTCCGTCTGAAGTCTCGGCCAAAGTCAAAACTCGGCCGCGCGCATCACGACCCGGGAAACTATTGCCCGCGGTCGGCCACGCCACAACCGCTCACGCCACAGCCGCGCACGACCGCCGCGCGAGCCGGGAAAAACGCCTCGCGTCCGGCCGAGATTTCATCGGCCAAATCTCATCCGTCCGACCACACCGGCCGACCGTGAATCATCCGGCCACGACCGTTCCGACTCGGCCACGACCCGATCCGGCCGATCGTCCCGACCGACCGTCCCAACGCCGCGGTCGACCCGAAGCCCGTTTTGAAGCCCGATTTCATATTTTCAAGGCCCGGCTTAACCCTAAGCCGCCTCAAAAGACCTAGCACTATATATATAGCTTTTTAGCCTCTTGTGAAAGAGAGCCGCCCTTGTATTACGATTTCATACTTTGAGTTTTATTGCAATCATGTTTTCTTCATCTCTTTGTGTTTTTGCTTTGATTATGTCTGAGTAATTCACTAGTTAGGTTGTGAGATCTATCAAAGAGTTCATGGTTTGATAGGTTGTTAGAAGTCACATAGGGTTTACTATCGCATCTTCGCCTCTGCTTGAATTCATTGCTGCTTGCTTTTCTGATCAACTAGCATCAGATCTTAGGTTTCATATACTCTCCAAAAGCTTGCTATATAACCTGAACTAAGTATTTGGTGAGCAAAACTTCATAGACTGCGAAAGTTGATCTATGCGGGGTTGTGAACAATTGGGTCTTGAACGAACTATTGCTTGATTTAATCACCTAGGGACATACCAAAAGTTTAGCGACTAGGTAGATTAACAAAGGGGTCGGAGCCTCGACAGTGGAAAGATCATACAATCGTGACCTGAGTTCTAGATAGCGCAAACCCTAGCGAACCTTCTAATATCTTGTTAACCTTGAATCTCTGCGAGTTTCTCATTGCCTAGCGTTTCCCTTTATTGATTTTCATAAACCGTTTAATCTGCTGTTTGATTTACCTTGTTACACAATCAAAACCCTAAATCATACTTGTTTTCTAGCTATATTAGACTTGCAATACTCGAAGTGTACTTATCTGCTCCTTGTGTTCGATACCCGTTTACTACTTTGACTGTGCACTTGCAGAATCAGGGATAGGAAAAGGGAAGACCTGATCCCGCGATCAAGTTTTTGGCGCCGTTGCCGGGGAGCAATACAGCTACCTTCGAGTTCCCAACTATAGTCTAGCCTAGAATTTCGTTTTTCCTTTTTGTTTTTGCAAACTTTCAACTTTTGTTTTTCCTTTTTACTGTTTTCTATTTAAAGAATCTTGCCTCTACCCTTTCAGGTACTAAGCTTGAAAGAAGGACTCTAACATGAGTGATTCAGACGATCAAGAGGAGAGAGATAACTTGGCCGCGAGAGAGATCGCGCTGGCCGAGCAGCACGAAGATCCGCCGGATCCGAACGCCGCGCACAATCGCGCCAATGATGGAGCGCGACACAATGAAGAAGTCATGGGAGACTTCGATTCCAATCCAACACTAATCGATCGGAATCCCATCCAGCCGCCACTTCCTGAAGGAAGAAGCTATGAGATTTCACCGGAGATCATTGGTTTGGTGAAACAAAACCAGTTCCAAGGAAAACCCCAGGAGAATCCTTTGGAACATATTGATGCTTTTGAAGAAATTTGGGCACCATCAGTGCAGGAGGTGCACCCAAGGAGTACTTAAAGTGCAAACTATTCTCTTTCACTTTGACAGGGAAGGCTTTGCGCTGGGTTAAGTCTCTTCCAGCTCAATCCATAACCACATGGAAAGAGTACAAGGTGGCATTCCTAGGTCACTTTTTCACAAAGCAAAGAGCAAACTTGTTGAGAGAAAAGATCTCTAGTTTCCAACAAGGGCCGGTGGAGCCTTTTCATGAAGCATTGGAGCGCTTCAAGGACTATACAAGAGAGTGTCCTAACCATGGACTATCTGAGGGCAGTCTATGGAACATTTTCTACAGAGGAATAAGTGGGAAGTGTCGATTTTCTCTTGATACAGCCAGCAATGGAAATTTCATGACCAAGACAGTTACTGAAGCAAAGATTTTGATTGAAAATCTAGCCTCAAGCGACAGTGACAACTTCATTGGGCATGAGAGAGCAGTGAAGGCCATAAATTCTGATCCATACAGAGATGGATACAGCGAAATCAAAGCCATGATGGCTGAGATACTGAGAAACCAAGGAAGAGAAGTGGAGAGACAAAGAGAAGCTTATAGAGTTGAATCCACAATAATTCAAGATTACTTTGGAGATTTGATTCCAAGTTTCAAGAAGAAGTAAACTTTGTTGGAATAGATGGATCACACATAGAGAAGAAGCTTGGAAAGGGAGAGCATGATGTTTTTACTCAAGAATCACCCAATGAGAAGAGGGATGTTCATGGAGGAAGAAATTATCAGCAACCACCTCACAAGAGAAGAATGGAGCCAAGGAGCAATTTTGAAGATTTGATAACTTTCATCAAGAGTTCTCATAGAGAGCACACAGCCTTGATTGATGAGAGATTGGAGTCAGCCTTCACGAGATTGAATGAGAAGTTGGATTCTATTTCTCTTTCACAAGAGACTTGGATCTTAGAGTTGCCAACATAGCCAGCTCTATTAAGAGAGAAGAAGGTGCTACCAGGAAAAGTGGAAATCAATCCAAGGAGAGCAGCTGTAGCAGCTATCACTCTTAGGAATGGAAAAGGGTATGAGCCACCAGCATACCCAGATCAAGAGGAAGCAAAGCCGCCAGTCAAGAAGAAACCAATGGAGTATGTCATCATTGGAGATGGACTGAACCACCTAAGGAAGTCCATGTCAGAATAGAACCAGGAACTCAGGAGGAAGTGGAGAAGCCACCTGAAGAACCAAGAGTGTATGAGCCAAAGATCCCATACAGAAATGTTCTTTCTCAACCCAAGAAGGAGAAGGAGCAAGCAAAGCTCAAGGATCTTGTTAGCCAACTTTCAGTAAGGTTACCTTTCATTGATGCCTGCCAAATAATTCCATCTCTCAGGAAGTATATGAAGCCATACTCACAAGCAATGTGAGTCTTGAAGAAGGAGCAATGATGATTACAAAGGAGTGTAGTGCCATACTTCAGAATCGCATGCCAGAGAAGCTGAACGACCCAGGGAGTTTTGTTTTGTCTTGCAAGATCGGTTCTACACACTTCCATAGAGCACTTTGTGATTTGGGTTCTAGTGTGAACCTAATGCCTTACTCAGTGGCCAAGCTATTGGGCATCACTGACTTCAAACCTACAAAGATATCTCTAGTCTTTGCAGACAGATCTGTTCGCCGCCCTGTTGGTGTTATTATGGATGTTCCAATCATGGTTGGAGATTGCTACATCCCTGCTGATTTTGTAGTTCTTGAGCTGGAACACCAACCTAAAGACCCTCTTATCTTGGGAAGGCCATTCCTAGCTACTGCAGGAGCTATAATAGATGTCAAGAATGGAAAGATTGACTTGCATCTTGGAGATATAGTGATGAATTTCGAAGGTAAACAAGTCTATGGAGAAACCAACTGTAGATGGTCAAGCTTTTTGGATTGGAGAGCTCGCAGAGACAAGAGAAGAAGTGCTGGATGAACTCCTTCTTATTGATCCCTTGGAGCTAGCTTTGACAAAGGCTGAGAATGAGTATGGATACATGGAAAGAGAAGCTCAATGCTTAGTCAAGTTCATGGATTCAAAGGAAGCTTATAAAGAGCTGATAGCTTATATGGACTTAGAGAGAGAAGAGGAAGAGCCAGACATTGACAAGGTCAGGAAATATCACAAACCAAAGTTAAGTTCGACCCATGGTGCCCACTTAGAGCTCCAAAAGCCGAGCTCAAACAACTCCCAGTTGGTCTAAGGTATGAATATCTTGGTCCTAATGAAACATATCCTGTTATTGTTAATGCTGCACTAACAAAAGAAGAGACCGCTTTACTTGTTCGCGAACTGAGAAAGCATAGAAAGGCTCTTGGTTATTCTTTGGATGATTTAACAGGAATCTCACCTGAACTATGCACACATCGCATCATCCTGGAGGATGAGTCTAGTTCTTCAATTGAACACCAAAGGAGGCTAAACCCAAACCTAAAGGAAGTTGTCAAGAAGGAGATAATGAAGCTATTGAAAGCTGGAGTGATTATCCAATATCAGATAGTGCATGGGTCAGCCCTGTACATGTCGTGCCAAAGAAAGGAGGGATCACAGTCATCAAGAATGAACATGATGAGCTCATTCCAACAAGAACAATCACTGGACACAGAATGTGTGTCGACTACAGGAAACTGAACTCCTCTACGCGCAAGGACCACTACCCCTTGCCATTCATAGATCAGATGCTTGAGCGCCTTGCCAATCATCAATACTACTGTTTCTTGGATGGATACTCAGGATTTTTCCAAATTCCAATCCACCCAGATGATCAGGAGAAGACTACCTTCACTTGTCCCTATGGCACATATGCTTATAGGAGAATGCCTTTTGGATTGTGCAATGCTCCAGCTACATTCCAAAGGTGTATGATGTCCATATTCACAGATCTAATAGAAGAGATTATGGAGGTTTTCATGGATGATTTCTCAGTATATGGTTCTTCCTTTGAATCATGTTTGGGAAATCTTGGAAGAGTGCTACAGAGATGTGAAGACAAGCACCTAGTTCTAAATTGGGAGAAGTGCCATTTATGGTTAGAGATGGAATAGTGCTTGGACATAGAATCTCAGAGAGAGGCATAGAAGTTGACAAGGCCAAGATTGAAGTAATGACAAACCTTCAGCCGCCCAAGACAGTTGATGCGGCATCTATGGGATGAGTACAAGTAATAATTCCCTAAGACAACTAGTGTTGCAAGTGCACAACATATAATTGTAGTATTTAGGGGTCGAACCACAAGGGATTGGATTTCACACATTACATAATCATAGAGTTTAAATGACTAAGCTAAATCAAAAGATGCAAGGGTTTGTGTTTGTTTAGAACACGCAAAAGAAATAACAATGCAATTCTATACAAGCAACATTATTGAACTATTGAAAACTCTTTTGAAAACATGAGCCAAGTCGATTGAAAAGTTTGTTAAAATCCGATTCTTTTGAACTCAAAACACTAAGGAAGGATTATTCCACTTTCGTGGTTCCAATCCCCTATGTCTCTTAAACCAATGGGCTCAGCTTTCGTTGGTCATTGTAGAGTGAGACATGCATTACATCCAAGTAATGATTGTTCACAAAACTCTTTAGGTCTACTTTCGTAGCCTAAAACGATTTGCCCATCAAATACTATGTCCGGAGATATAACAAGCTTTTGGAGAGTATATCAACCTAAAATCAAGTCACTAGTTAGCTACTCTAGCAACAGGCATTAAGCATAAATAAAGATGGAGAACCATAGGGTTTCCCCTTTTAACAATCGATTTTCGATGGCCATTATATCACGTCCTCATTGGAAGGATCCATAATTCAACAATGAGTCTTAGATAGTAGATGAAGTCTCATGAATCCTTAGAGAGAGAGGCGGCGGAATATGACTAAACCACGCCTCACCCTTAGGGAGAAATCTCTACTTCTAGACTATATAAATTGAAACATGCAAGCTATATACAAATGCAAAAGAAGAAAAGAAAGAAGAAGGAGACCACCTAAGTGGCTCCGAACTTTATTGAATAAGTGTTTCTTGTTATGCGGCTGGTGATTCTTATTACAAGAGGCTAAAAGCAAGTATATATAGGTAGAGAGCGGGTCTAGGTCGGCAAAGTTGAGCGCGCGCAGAAGAGGAAAGTTTCCATTTCTCTTTAGCCGCTTGAGCTTGCTCTCCAAGTTCTTGAATGGGCCGCGTTCAGGCCAATGGAAGCTTCTGGATTGAGTTATGCTAGTGTCAAGATGAGCCAAGGCCTTGGGCGCGGTATCTCGGGCCTCTTGATCCATCAAAGTCTCCATGGGCTCTACTTAGGCGCTCGTCGGACATGTCTTGGTAGAAAATAAGTTCCGGTCCAACGAGTGATCCAAATGACCTCTTTCCACTTCGCCGCGGGTCATGACTCAAATATCTATCTTTCCATATAAGAATCATGACTTTTGGACGTCGGGAAGGCATGAACATGCGGTCGTACTTCGGATGCTCCGGTTTGGTCTTTAGCGAGAAATGTAGATTTTGGTGCTCTAGACTTGGGAACTTGGTGATTTGACTCTTTTTGCTCCATTTTGGACTCTTCTTTGCTATTTTGACCTGAATGATGCTCAAAACCAGAATATACAAGAAAACTACCTCTTGGGCTTAAAAACCACATTATTTGTATTAAAACATAGTGAAAACCTTGGTAAAAACATGAAAGATATGGATATATCAACATGAAAGATATCAGAAGCTTCCTAGGACATGCTGGGTTCTACAGGAGGTTCATTAAAGATTTCTCACAGATAGCAAGGCCGCTAACACGCCTATTATGCAAGGATATTAACTTTGAGTTCACAGAGGAGTGTCACAAGGCTTTCACTAAGATCAAAGAGGCATTGGTCAGTGCGCCAGTGGTTCAACCTCCAAACTGGGAACTACCTTTTGAGATAATGTGTGATGCAAGTGATTATGCAGTAGGAGCAGTGCTTGGACAAAGAAAAGACAAGAAGCTACATGTGATCTATTATGCCAGCAGAACGCTTGATGAGGCACAATGCAAGTATGCCACAACAGAAAAGGAGCTTCTAGCTATTGTCTTTGCATTTGAAAAGTTTCGATCATACTTGGTGGGATCAAAAGTTATAGTTCACTCTGATCATGCAGCATTAAGGTATCTCTTATCCAAGAAAGATGCCAAGCCAAGATTGTTGAGATGGATACTACTATTGCAAGAATTTGATCTTGAGATCAAGGATAGAAGAGGAGCAGATAATGGAGTAGCTGATCATCTTTCAAGGATGAGAGTTGAAGAAAATCTACCCTTGATGATAGGCTACCTGAAGAATCAGTTTATGCAGCTGAAGCTAGCAATAAGCATGGACAACTAGGCCATCACAGGCCAGGAACAAAGATCTCATCATCAAACACACCATGGTTTCGCCACATAGCAAACTTCCTTGCAGCTGAATACCCACCACCAAACTTCTTTGGCTACAGAAAGAAGAAGTTTCTGCGTGATGTAAGAAGGTACTACTGGGATGAACCTTACTTATACAAGAAATGTTCAGATGGAATGTTTAGAAGATGCATACCTGAGGAAGAAGTAGAAGGAATATTGTTTGCTTGTCATAGTTCTAGCTATGCAGGGCACTTTGCCACTTACAAGACAGTATCCAAGGTCCTACAAGCTGGATTTTGGTGGCCAACTATGTTTAAGGATGCTCATGCATTCATATCAAGATGTGATGCTTGCCAAAGAATGGGAAATATAAGCAAGAGGAATGAGATGCCACAGAACTTTATACTAGAAGTTGAAGTTTTTGATGTTTGGGGCATTGACTTTATGGGACCTTTTCCCAACCTCTTTTGGCGACCAATACATTCTAGTGGCAGTTGATTATGTCTCCAAATGGGTGGAAGCCATTGCCAGCCCTACTAATGACGCACAAGTGGTCATCAAGATGTTTAAATCCATCATTTTTCCAAGGTTTGGAGTGCCTAGGATAGTCATAAGTGATGGAGGTTCACATTTCATAAACAGAATCTTTGCCAACCTTTTGAAGAAGCATGGAGTTACTCACAAAGTTGCCTCTCCTTACCACCCCCAAACTAGTGGACAAGTTGAGATCTCAAACAGAGAACTCAAGAGCATACTTCAGAAGACAACAGGCAAGACAAGGAAGGATTGGAGTGCCAAACTAGATGATGCTCTATGGGCATACGCACTGCCTTCAAAACACCACTTGGTACCACCCCCTTTCATCTTGTTTATGGTAAAGCATGTCATTTACCTGTGGAGCTGGAGTACAAAGCAGCTTGGGCTATTAAGGAGTTGAACTTCAACCTAAAGACAGCAGGAGAAAGAAGATTGATTCAGCTGAATGAGCTTGATGAGATTAGGCATCTGGCTTATGAGAATTCAAAGATCTATAAGGAGAGAACCAAAGCTTTCCATGACCGCAAGATCATCCCAAAGAACTTTGCGCCAAACGACCAAGTTCTACTATTCAACTCAAGGTTGAAACTCTTTCCAGGAAAGCTTCGCTCAAGATGGTCAGGACCATTCAGGATTAAAGAAGTTCGCCCCTATGGAGCAGTGGTATTATGGGACCCAATGGGAGGAGACTTTACAGTCAATGGACAAAGGTTAAAACCCTACCTAGCCTCCACCACCATACCACAGGAGACCACACTGCTCTTGGCGATCCACCAGATCCTTAAGGAAGTGCCATACAGTCAAGCTAATGACTTTAAACAAAGCGCTGAATGGGAGGCAACCCATTGAAGGTCATTTCTTTTCATTTTCTTTCTTTATTCTTTTACTTTGAATATTACCTCTCACCTTAATGTGATTTGCTTTCACCGGGACGGTGCAAGTTAAGTCTGGGGGGAGTTTTATTGTGTTACTAATGCATTTTTCTTTCTTTTCTTATGTTTTATTCACTTTGTTTCATGTTTTTCAAAAAGTTTTATTGAGTCAAAAACCAGTCCGGAAGTTATGAACTTGCTTTGAGAATTGAGAGTGTTATGCTAACAATCCATGACCCTAGAGCAGAAACCAGCTAAAGGCACAAGCCTAACAGAAGCTCTTACAGTGGATCGACATGCTAGCTCAGCAAAATTTCTAAGGTAACCAAGCAATCTAGAGTTAACCTCACCCTTAATCAATCTTAATACTCTTGTCAAGGGGGTTGGCATACATGTCGACAGTTCCTTGCTTGATTTTCAATAAGATTTGTCTAATCTTTAAAGAGTTCTCCTCTCTCTCCCATCCCAAATGGTAAGTAATTTATGAGAAAAAGCTCAAAGAGCACAAGGAAAACAAGTAAGCATGAGGAATGCATATGTCTGTACCTTCATGTCTTATGGAATACCTTAGTCAAACAAGGAACAAGCTAAAGACTTATCCTGTGGTTGAAAGAAGGGTCAATAGAAAAAATAAAATGATACCCTAGAAAAGTAGGGAGAAATTGACCTTTCAAAGTTCTGATGTGAGAAAGAGAGAGGAAAAGAACTCATTGCACTTAAAGACAATCTTGGAGAGGATCAAGTGGGTAAGAACAAGTTCAATTGATCGATGTCCCCTTGATAAAGAATTCACGCTTTAAATTTATGCAAGAGGTTAGCAATAGAGAGTTTGGATTGCTGGATGAGACTAGTTGGGTTGGTATTGTTCGCTAAACTTGCAGGGTGTATGTGAAGCTAACCTTATGTTGTCTATGTTCATAGTGGAATACAGGAAAGGAACCTTTCACAGGATATTCAAAAGAGCAAGGGAGCTTCCACGTTTTCAAACCTCTTTCACGGATTTAGATTCTTTTTGCTTGAGGACAAGCAAAGATCTAAGTCTGGGGGAGTTGATATACCTCTATTTTACCACTTTTTATACTGTTTTAGCATTGTTTTCTAATGGTTTTTGGCAGGTTTTCTATCTAAAAAGGTAGTTTTACTGTGTTTATAGTGTCTAGAGTCTAAACAGGTGAAATGATGCATTTTGGAGCAAAACCATAGGATTTGCACTTCAAGCCGCTCCATGCACAAGCACCAACTTTAAGAGGGCCCAGAAAAAGATCTACTCAATGGATTTCATCAAGACCAGTTCCCTGCGTGCTCTGATTGAGTTAACTTTCCAACGCAACTGGAATGGCCTCATTTGGATGAGTAGAAAAGGAGTTACAACCAAAAGAGTGAAGACTGTCCAGACGGCTCTATCGAGAATCAGCGCCCAACCGCGCAGTCCGGCTGGCCGAGGAACGAATGTTCCGCGCTCGGCCAAATACGTCCGTCCGTCTGAAGTCTCGGCCAAAGTCCAAACCGTCGGCCGATCACGCAATCACGACCCGGGAAAATTGCCCGCGGTCGGCCACGCCACAACCGCTCACGCCACGCCGCGCACGACACGCCGCGAGCCGGGAAAAACCCTCGCGTCCGGCCGAGATTTCATCGGCCAAATCTCATCCGTCCGACCACGCCGGCCGACCGTGAATCCATCCGGCCACGACCGTTCCGACTCGGCCACGACCCGATTGTCCGGCCGATCGTCCCGACCGACCGTCCCAACGCCGCGGTCGACCCGAAGCCCTTTTGAAGCCCAAATTTCATATTTTCAAGCCCGGCTTAACCCTAAGCCGCCTCTAAAAGACCTAGCACTATATATATAGCTTTTTAGCCTCTTGTGAAAGAGAGCCGCCCTTGTATTTCGATTTCATACTTAGTTTTATTGCAATCATGTTTTCTTCATCTCTTTGTGTTTTTGCTTTGATTATGTCTGAGTAATTCACTAGTTAGGTTGTGAGATCTATCAAAGAGTTCATGGTTTGATAGGTTGTTAGAAGTCTAGGGTTTATATTCGCATCTTCTCTGCTTGAATTCATTGCTGCTTGCTTTTCTGATCAACTAGCATCAGATCTTAGGTTTCATATACTCTCCAAAAGCTTGCTATATAACCTGAACTAAGTATTTGGTGAGCAAAACTTCATAGACTGCGAAAGTTGATCTATGCGGGGTTGTGAACAATTGGGTCTTGAACGAACTATTGCTTGATTTAATCACCTAGGGACATACCAAAAGTTTAGCGACTAGGTAGATTAACAAAGGGGTCGGAGCCTCGACAGTGGAAAGATCATACAATCGTGACCTGAGTTCTAGATAGCGCAAACCCTAGCGAACCCTTCTAATATCTTGTTAACCTTGAATCTCTGCGAGTTTCTCATTGCCTAGCGTTTCCCTTTATTGATTTTCATAAACCGTTTCTGTTTGTTGTTTGATTCATACTTGTTTTCTAGCAATCAAAAGTGTACTTATCTGCTCCTTGTGTTCGATACCCGTTTACTACTTTTGATCTGTGCACTTGCAGAATCAGGGATAGGAAAAGGGAAGACCTGATCCCGCGATCACTATGGCATCAATATTGCATGTGATTGCATATGTTGTGTTGTGCTAACCTCAATGCAGATGGAGGCGGGATTACAAGTCCGCGGCGTTCTGGAGTTTAGGGAATCCCCCTTGTATAGAGGTCCTAGACTCACTAAGTAATATTAGATTACTCATTCCTTTTGTTCAATGTTTTTCAGGTAACCGTAGAGGTGTGAAGTAGAGCGGACCGCTGCAGGCAGTAGGCGACCAGAATAGTTTTGTGGTATGTTTTTGTAAAATATGGTTTGTTGTTTGGTTTTGGAACTAAGGATCGATCCGCATGTTTTTAAATAAGTCAGATTTTGTAATGCGCTCTGATATTTAATAAAAGGAAAGTTTTTATGTAAAGACCTTATGTTCCAATGATATTAGCTTGGTCCGGGCTAACACAACTCCTGACCGAAGTACGGGTTGGCAAGCCTTAGGCTTTGGTCAAGAGGGTCGAGTTCGTGGGACGGGCTGACCTGGGCTCTGATTTGTTCTTAGTCTGGGATGGCCTATTCGGCGAACTTCGTCATTTTGTGGCGCTTCTCGGAACGTCTGTGCCTAGGTCGGTTCGGGGGTGTTACAGGACGGGACAGGGCAGACAGGACGGATGAGACGAGAAAGAATCGACATGATGAAATTGAACGAAATGGGATACAATGGGACAAAACAGTACGTTAATTTTGCCTAATCCTAATTATTTTTAATTAATATATGTAATATTTTTCAAACAATAATAAACAATAGAAATAAACTAAATTTGCGGAAAAACAATAAAATTAACACAATAATATAAGTTTCCGCGCGAAGCGCGGGTCACCTCCTAGTTGATATATATGATTCATTTTTTTGTCTTATCATTCTAATACTATCATCATTTAAAAAAAAAAAAAATTAAAAAACTAAAACAAGTAAATCCACAACAAGTTTGTAATGTGAGGCTAGGGTATACGGTTTAGGCAGAGGGGGTTACAATTTGGGTTAAGGTTTAGGGTGTGAGTTTATATTGATGGATGTAGGGTTTAGTTTTTCGTGAAATTTTTTAAATTTGAATACACAAACATTGCAGATTAAAAACAAAAACAATAACAACTTAAAAAAAAAAAACAGAAACTAAAACAATAAAAGCAAATCGAGAACAAGTGTGTAATGAGGACTTATGGTGTACTGTTTTGGGGCTAGGGGTTTATAATGTGAGGTTAGGATTTAGGGTGTAGGGTTTTGTTTTTAATGCATTTTAAAAAACTTGAATATACAAACATTACCAATTATAAAGAGAAAAAATAACTTATTTTAAAAATAAAAATATGTCCAGAATTAATTTGTAATGTGGGTTCCGGTGTATGGTATAGGGGAGGGAGGGGAGGACCTGGGTGGGGGTGGGGGGGGTTATAATATGGTTTGGGTTTAGGGTGTAGGGTTTATATTTGTGGGTGTATGATTTATTTTTTGGTGCATTTTTAAAATTTTGAATTATTATGAAAGTTTATCAAAACTAAAAATCATTGATTATAAATTTATATATCTAATTCTAAAATACATTCACAAATAGAAAAAATTAAATCAATTAAAACAAATCATAAATCAGAATATAACAACATCAATAGATTTTTAAAAGATAATAATTATATATAGATAAAACTATTTATTGAATTCTTAAATATCTAAACTATAAACTAAATTGAAAAGTGAAAGAAGAGATGTAGACAAGAGTGAATAAAAATGGGAGTAAGAAAAAGAATACAATGAAAAAAAAGATGGAAAACTTGAAGAAGAAGAAGTAAACTCAAAGTGTAGGAAAAATAAATCAAAGAAGAAAAAATGGAAGGTAAAGAGAAACAAAGATAAAGATGAGATAAATAAAAATATTTAAAGATGCATTAAACTAAGTGGACAAACATAAAATATTTAAAATTAAAGTAAATTATGAGATTGACTAATGTACATTGTACTATATAATAACTCTTCTTCTGTATTTATTTTAATATCAATACTCAAGTTTCTATCATATTAAGTTAGATAATTTATTTTGTTTCATTTTTTTTAGACTTTATTGTAATGTTTTGAATTATGTATGCTTTTGTTTTTGGATAATAAAATAAAAAAAAATTTAGTTTTTAAAATAGTTCATGTCCATGGAGTAATTTGTTTTTTTTACAAATTAAGAAGTTATATATATATTACAAATCTATTTCACCGATTTATATCTCCAAGCCAATCTATAAATATTTGTTATTGACAGAAAAATTGAGAATACTGTTTACATATATACCACAATAATAAAATGAAAGAAATTCTTACTTTTTTGTAAACTAAAACTATATAAATATGGGTAAAAATAAGATTTTATATATATGAATTTCATACAGAAACAACCAACACTTTTTATTTAAATACTAATCAATTCTAGCGAAGGTCTTTAAAATAAATTAAATAAATAAATATCAATAACAAATAAATCAGTTCAGCGGAAGCAAATAATAATTAAACAAGTCTAGCAAAACAATGCAAAATAAATAAAAGCAATAAACATCCTATCATCCCCCTCTTCAGCCTTGATTCCGCGATCACACAAATCTTTTACCTGCAACACATTGGAATGGAGTTGCATAAGTATTTAATAAATACTTAGTGAGGCAATCACTCTGCCTACAGGCCATTTACGCAATTTACTAGATATTTAATAATATTTATAAACTCCAATAATTATTAAATACCATTTTCCAATTATTAAATAATTATTAATAATTAAAACTTCATTTCTCAATTATTAAATAATTCTCATTTAAATTATTTCTCAATTATTAAATAATTCTCATAATTAAATAATAATTTTCCATATTTTAAAATAATTTAAATAATTATTTTAACCACTTAATTAATTAAATACTTTAATTAATTAAATCCGAATTAAACCAATTAACCAGATTTAAACCAGAAATCTTATATATACATAGGAGAGTTGCTCTCTCCATCTAGAGTGTCCACATCAGCACAAAAACATTAAATTGTATTTAAAATATTTATTAGATATATGACTATTCATATTTTTTACATTTATTCATATTTTAAATATAAATAAAACTAAGACAAATACACAAATAAATAAATTAATTAATATAAATTATGTGATAACTTGATGTTAAAAGTTATCAAAAAGTTGGAATATAAAATGGAGATGGAGTAAAGAAATATTTAACTTGAAATAATATGTATTTACCTTTTTATTCAAAGGATTTATCCGATTTAAAAATGTTATAATGTGTTTACAAGTTAAAGAGTTGAATATAAATTAATTATAATAGAAAGTTAGTGAGAAATTAAAGTTAGAGTTTGTTTTTTGAAACAAATAGAAAGTAGGGTTTTTATACGTAAATTTAATTGCAGTGAAAAACATGAATATTTTAAGGATTGTGATATGTTTGTTTCAAAAATATAATTTATATTTACAAAACCAACATAGTAAAAAATACTCAATGGTCACGAGGCTCACATTCTAACAAAACAAAGTAGATATGTAAAAAGGTATACATATTATTTTTTTCATCTTATTTCGGGTGAAAATGCAATTTTACATTATGTTTACAAATTTTAACGTTGAGTCAAATGCATATACATGTTTATAGTCTAATAGAAGTAAACAAAAAAACAAATTGTTCATATTTTTTAATGTTATTGGTTGGGTTAACTCAAAACATAACAAAAAGATGAAAGTTAACACAAAACCATCATAATTCAAATCAACGAGTATAAATCAAATTAAACAAAAAACTATCCCAAATAACCCTCGCTTGCACGGGGCTTCAAACCTAGTTACTTAAATTAAACCAGAAATCAATTTTGAATTGAAACAGACTAAACCGGCTGCGTCGCCCGACGCACGTCCGTCAGGTCGACAAAAATATCAACAAATCACGCAGAAACACAGAATTAACACATAAATCACCCAAACATCATCACATAAACCTCATATCATAAGAACGCCTCAAAAACAACATTCAATCAATCCAAATCTAGTGATTTGCGGACCTACAGTCATGCACTCACCTCAAATCGGATTGAAAAGAGGGGAAAAGAGGGAGAACGATGCACAACCAGGAACAGAACTCCAATCCAACACCAGAACTCGAAGATCACTCCAAAATCGCCTCATTCCGCCTCTGGAAAACTCAGCCTCGAAAATTGTGAAGAACTGACGGCTGCTTCTCTTTTAAAACGAAAATCAGGGTTTCCAGACCTTAACCGGGCCAAACCGGACCCAATTGACTTAAATCAAACCGGGTCTGATTTTGAAATTCTTGCGTCGACTGACGCAACTCTTACGTCACTCGATGCAACTTTTAAAACACCAACAAAATGGGTTACGGATGTTACACACGCAAATAAGTTTAAGAGTCAACAATCATAAATTATATTATTTGTGCTATTTAAATCTTTAATAATTGATTTATTCAAAAATATTGTACCCGCACAAGGTATCTATTACAAAGGTCTTAACTGAGTCACTGTGAAGAACAAGTACCCACTCCCGAGGATTGATGAGTTGTTGGATTAGTTGAGGGTGTTACTTGGTTCTATAAGATTGACTTGGCGTCGGGGTATCATCAGATCCGATAGATGAGGCAGATGTCAGGAAGACTGCTTTCAAGACGCGTTATGGGCACTTTGAGTTTGTGGTATGCCTTTTGGTTTGACTAACGCGCCGGCAGCCTTCATGAGATTGATGAACGACGTGTTCAGGGAGTATTTGGACGTGTTCGTCATTATTTTATTGATGAATTTGGTGTACTCGAGGAGTCAGAGGAGCATGCGACTCACTTGAGGTTGGTTCTGGAGAAGCTTCGGGAGCAGAAGCTTTTTGCTAAGTTGAGCAAGTGCAGTTTCTGGCAGCGAGAGATGGGATTTCTTGGCCACATTGTTTCTGCAGAGGGAGTTTCTGTGGATCCGGCTAAGATTGAGGCTATCAGAGATTGGCCTAGATGCCACAGAGATCAGAAGTTTTCTGGGTTTGGCAGGATACTACAGGAGGTTCGTCAAGGGGTTTGCTACTATGGCGCAGCCTATGACAAAGTTGACTGGGAAGGATGTCCCATTTGTTTGGTCAGCTGAGTGTGAGGAGAGCTTTGGGAAGCTCAAGGAGATGTTGACTACTACACCGGTTTTGGCGTTACCCGAGCCAGGGAAGCCTTATCAGGTGTATACGGATGCTTCAGGCATTGGTCTTGGTTGTGTGCTGATGCAGGAGGGCAGAGTTATTGCATATGCTTCGAGACAGTGGCAGGGCAGTGAGCGTAACCGTCCTACACATGATCTTGAGTTGGGAGCGGTGATCTTTGCACTGAAGATTTGGAGGTCTTACTTGCTGGTGAGACAAGTGCAGGTCTTACGGATCACAAGAGTCTTCAACATATCTTTACTCAGCCGATGATGAACGCGAGACAGACGCGCTGGGTTGAGTTCTTGGCGGACTATCAGGTGAACATTAACTATCATCCGGGCAAGGCTAACCTAGTGGCGGACGCGTTGAGTAGACGGAGGTATGATTGAGCTGTGAGCGAGATGTGGAGTCTCTAGTTGGCGAGATCATACCTTGCGTTTGTGTGCCATTTCGCAGGAGCCTTTGGGTTTAGAGGCAGTGGATCAGGCAGATCTACTTAGCAGGATCAGAGTTGCTCAGCAGAGTGATCAGAGTTTGCTGGATGCGACGAGAGTGACTGGTTCTGAGTATGAGGTCTCTGCGAATGGGACTATTTTGGTTCGTGGGAGAGTTTGTGTGCCTAAGGATGTGGAGTTAAGGCAGCAGATTCTGAGATAGGCTCATTCGAGCATGACCTCTGATGATAGGATTTTATGTGGATGTGATATGATATGAATGAAGGATGATAAGATATGAGGTGGAATGCAAACAGGGTGAATGAAGATGAAATGGTGCAATCACAATCAATCAATTCCTCTTAACCATCATAGTCAATGTAGTACAAGAGGTTATCAATCCAAAATGGGAAAACTTGTCACTCTATGAGAATATGAAACAACCAGGAAGTCAAGCAAGCAGTTAAAGATTTGAAGTAACACTAACAACCTAAATAAAATGAAAATGCAGTGCAATAAAAGTAAACAAAGCAGTGAAGTGTCAGCTCGACCAAGACTCGAGTCGAGTAGAGCAAAGTACCAGCTCGATCGAGTTTAGGGTCGAGTTGAGACAAACAAAGTAAAGGTGCGACTTTAACAAGATAAAGAGAGAATTAGGGTTCAAGACAGGGTTTTGCAATCAAAGGAATCTACACTTAATCAATCTAGCTCTTAAAACTCCTTGTATCAAGGCTTCTCTTGATATTGGGCTTCTCAATGCCTAGCCAACCCTTTCCCAAGGTGAGGCTATCAACCAAGGAATGATCTCAGAAACAGGGGGTTAGCCAGTGAGAATCAAACCTTGGAGGCTATAGGATCATTGCCCAAACTAATCCATCCAACCCCTTAGACCTCTATTTTCTAGAGCAAGAGATATTGGAGCTCTTAGTGGATCTTTTACAGCGAATGCCATCACTTTCGTGTGGGGAGTCGCCTAAGGACTTACAAGCCAGGGGTAGTGGTCATGTAGCCTTAAG
>CACVBM020001117.1:0-143238 GCA_902728155.2 Microthlaspi erraticum
CAACGTCATTAATTTTGTTCACCGAGACACCGAGTTATGATTCTTCTACTAACTTGTTTAATCAATATTGCGTCAAATATTAATTGTGGTTTGAGTCGAAATAAGGCAAGCTGCGTTATACAGTGTCTTGTTTCTGTTTGCTTCCTCTCGTCATGTGAACACAGTTGTTTTTTTTCGGTTACTCATACTTTGTTAGCTATATCATGTGTCGATCTTTCATTTGTTCTCGTCCACAATAATTTGTTTTCTTATGCCCAATCGTATATATTTTTATCGTCAATAAAAAAGATGTTACGTTCCGCTATTAGAATGTTTGATTAATTTATCCAAGTGATGAATTTTTTAACCCTATGCTAATTGTCTTCTAGTGTAAAATTATATTCGAGGCGTAATCATACTTTCGAAATGGGAATTGGTTGAGAAATAATCAGATATTTTTCATGGATAAATCTTTCTTTTCTAGGGCGATTGCTTAACAAAGTGGCACACACATTTATTGGTCAATCCAACGGCTCCAGCCAATTTCAAAAATGGATCTGTTTATGAAAAAATATTCAAAGTTCTCGAAAATATATAACCATAACTATGATTACTCAAAATTGTGTTATAATTGACTTTTAAATAACGATGAATTTGTAAACAAGTACAAATTCAATTGTACAAACTAATTTCTGTTATAAATAAGGGTCGACCTAAACTTTTTTTTTCCTTTTTTGTTAAAGGATCTAAGTCGACCTATATAAATTTCTTACATTAGATGTATACTATGCTAAAATTAATAATAATCGAAAGTTTGTCTTATATACACATGATGATAGCTTTTGTATGTAAACCTTTCAAAAATATTACTTTCATTCATGGATAGACTAATCTTTCAACAGTTCCTTAAATTAATTTTACCTAAATACGAAACGAAGTTCATCACGTAGGGCATTAGATGTTTCTTAACTGAAGTATATAGGATGGTTACATCTTTGGACATATTATTATATTGATATCTAGCTTGACTTTGTTGCTAACCTATTTCAAACTCTAAATTGTGATCGAAATAGGTTTTCATTGCACGAGTATATAACGAATAGTTATGTTTTAAAATGCCAACATTTCTTTTTTTCTAGGAGGGCTACCATTGACAGAAAACAAAGAGCTATATTAAACCTACATGTTAACTGATTATTAATATATATATACTCCATTATTACGATTTGTCATTCATATAGAACAAAGAAAAATATTTATAAATATTATTTTAGTCAAGGTCCATAAAAAAAAATCATTAAACTCTGGCAAAACTAATGGGGATTGACTGATTGAGGAATGAGGACATAAGCGGTTTAAATCCGGAAGAAGAGCCAATGGTGACACAGAGGAGACTGAAAAAACAAATAGGAACAAACAAATTGCTGTTCCAGACACCATAATATGTCACTCTCGGTACTCAACATTTCCACTGTCTCAAGAGTTATTTTTAGTATGACAAAATCGGCAAGAACACATATCAAAATTGTCCCCCTCTTAAATTATTTTGTTATATGACCACTTCTCAACTGGATGAATCACCGATCTTGGGTGGTGGACATTCGTTGTTTCAATAGTATAGGTAGTGTAACATGATGTGCAATAATTCGAACTTGAAGTCACTATTTGTGAGAGTGAGAGAGATGTACCGGAAAGCTTTTGCTTTTCTTTATTTGGAATTTTTTATATGGACGGTTTGGTATTTTTCCTTTTTAGGATTCAGTTCCATCGTGTTTGGTACACGATTAATGAATAACAACCGATAGTGGATTCATTGTTTTGGCCTTTTCATGCCACTATTTGAAACGTTTTATCTGGACTTGGAACCACGTGGTTTAGTTTGATTGATTTTAATTCCCACTGCCAAAATGATATTGGTTTCATTCTTTTGTCAAAAACATACACTTTCACGGGCTTGAATATGTAAATGTAATGATAAGTTGATAACTATTACAGTAGTAAACAAAACACTATGGTACATATCTTTGCCGATTTTGGTTGTTCTTTCGTTATATATTTGTGAAATGAAACAATATGACTATGCTTCGAAACTGATCACACAAGAAGTGACACGTCTAAGATTATTCTTTCTAAGAACATCGTTGCAAAAAAAGAGAGTATTTTCAACTAATAAAGAAATAACGAAACAATCTTTGATTCTTACGGATAGAAGCATCTTATTACCTTTATGCTCGGCTAAACTTTGCCTCTTTCTTTTTCTTTTTTGTTCTTGCTTTACTATTTTGGTCGGCCATTTTTCATTGTTTTGTCTTCGTGTTGGTCGTATCATCAGTGATGACCTGGCTACCTGATTAAAAAAAACTCACACGCTGTAATCACATATGTACACAAGAAACATGTTAGGCTGATCCGTTCTCGTTTGGGCTTATGATACCACAAATAAAACGAGTCAGAAAATGGAAGCATCAAATGTAAAAAGAAGAAACAATGACATGCACATGGTGATAGAAAATGAAGACAAAGCAAAACCATTTGTATTTTTTGAAAGGTTTCAGTATGATTTTGCATGCATTTATATTGTGTCTGATTAGTGATTTGACGCCTTCAATCTATAAACTTCTATTCACAAAGTGACAAAACCTTAAAGATTTTGTATGCTCAACGGCGCAAAAAAAAGCTGTACATTTTGTTTGCTTCTTCTTCTGTCTTTCGGTTTTGGCCCTTTTCAAATTCCCTAGACATTTTGGTATTCTATGGGCCAATATTAAGCGGGCCTGGGCCTTTTGCATTTAATTTAAAAACGTCGCCGTATAACTTTGATCGGCCGTTGATGGTCAATACGTATAATATAAAGGGGTTTTGATGGCGGCAGCGATTAACCGGCGAAGTCGAAATTAAGAAACTGAAAACATGGGAGTGCAAGGTCTCTGGGAGCTGTTGGCTCCTGTGGGTCGTCGCGTCTCTGTTGAAACCCTCTCCGGTAAACGATTGGCCATCGGTACGATTTTTCCTGCGATCACTAGGACAAACTTCAATGTTTTTGTTTTCAATTTGAGTTCGACATTCGACGGAATTGAAGGCAAATTTGATGATCTTCCTTTGATTTTTTCTTCGATTGCAGATGCTAGTATATGGATGGTACAGTTTATAAAAGCGATGCGCGACGAAAAGGGAGATATGGTGCAGAACGCGCACTTGATCGGGTTTTTCCGAAGGATTTGCAAGCTTCTGTTCCTAAGGACTAAGCCGGTGTTCGTCTTTGACGGAGGCACACCCGCATTGAAACGCCGCACTGTCATTGCGCGCCGTCGTCAGCGTGAGAATGCTCAGACGAAAATCCGGAAGACCGCTGAGAAATTGCTGCTTAATCGAGTAAGTGACTGTATTTTTTTTTTTTTTTTTTTTTTTTTTTTCATTTCAGTTTATTATTTGGTCATGATTAGTTTAGTTACTAAGAATTGAGAAGCTTTGCGAAATTTATCAGATTAGTGTAGTTATTAAGAAATAATAAGGTTTACCAGATTTTTCTAGTTTTTGAGTAGCAAAAATTTGATGGCTTTGGGATTTGATTGTTATAGCTCAAGGATATGAGGCTTAAGGAACAGGCCAAAGATCTTAAGAACCAAAGACTACAGCAGAATATTAGTGATAGAGAGAAGAAACATGTATCTTCTGAAGCTGTGGAAGAACCTCTGCGAGACTCTGCAGAGATAGATGATGTAGGGAGCAGTTGTTTTCAGGAGGAAAAGTTAGATGAGATGTAAGTTTTAAATTTTGGTTTTTTAGCCATAAATATCATTGAAGTTGGTGGAATTTCTTTAACGACCTCAGTTGATGCAGATCGCCAGCATCTATGGTCCGAGACAATGGTGTTGATGATGCTGTGAAAGGGTCCACGGTAAGTGAATACTAAACATTGAATTCATTTTGTAATGGCACATCTTTTTGTACAAAAATGGTCATTGGTTAAGATTGTTGTTGTTAGGATTTTTTGGTACGGCCAAGAACACCAAATGTTCATTTCTCTACACAAACCCACTCAAACTAACTTAAGTGCTTTGGTTATTGAGATTACTATGATGTTCATTTTTTTGGGGGGTGACTTGCAGAAGTATGATCCCAAGGGAAAGGGAGTTCTGTTGGATGAGGATGACCAATATAACAAAACGAAGAGTAATCTTGAACAGGAAAAGTTGGATGAGATGTAAGCAGTAGAAGTGAGATATTGGTTGAAGATGTTTACTTTCATGTATATTCATTTCGTGTTTTCCTGTAGGTTGGCGGCTTCCCTTGCAGCAGAAGAAGACGAAAATTCCACTACCAAAGCATCGACTTCAGCTCTAGAAATCCTATCTAAGGAAGAGGGCAGCGAAGAAGATGAGCAAATTTTATTGGTAATATGTGGTGTGTGGTCTATGTACCACATCTTTCTCTTGTCTATTTATTGTTCAGGGGATATAAAATTTGTTAAGCTGAAGATTTTTTTAGTTAAGCAATTGGCATCAGTTGTCAAGTTGGCTGGACATCTTTCTGAAAAGGGAAAATTCCTTTCATCTGCTAATAATATTTTCTTTTCCTACTTTTCTAGCCAGCAATGAATGGGAATGTCGACCCAGCTGTTTTGGCTTCTCTTCCTCCATCCATGCAACTTGATCTCCTTGTTCAGGTAACTAACTTTATTGACAGCATGTCTCCGCAGCATGTTGAATTTCAGATTATTCAATAATGTCTTTACTTGTAGATGAGAGAAAAATTGATGGCAGAAAACCGGCAAAAGTACCAAAAGGTCAAGAAAGTGAGTCGCATAAGTCACTGACTCGTTCTTTCTCCACTATGTATTTGGATATTTTTGTATGAAAAGACACGGAACACTGACTATGGAAGTTGTTATCTTGTTTTATGAGCATATAGGCCCCTCAAAAGTTTTCTGAGCTGCAAATAGAATCATATCTTAAAACTGTAGCCTTCCGTCGGGAAATAAATGAAGTTCAGAGAAATGCTGGTGAAAGGGCTGTTGGTGGAGTTCAGACTTCTAGGATAGCTTCTGAAGCAAACAGAGAGTTTCTCTTCTCGTCTTCCTTTTCTGGAGATAAAGAGTGAGTTGCAATTTTAGGTCTATTAAAGAATAATATCTGTTGTACAAGAAAATGACTGGTATTTTTAATGTGTTTCTAGGGTACTTGCGTCTGCCAGAGAAGGAAGAAATGATCAAAATCAGAAAAATACGTCACAACAGTCTTTGCCACTCCCCGTGAAGAATGTTTCTGCGCTGAATAAATCAGATGCTACCGTTGAGTTGGATAGAGATCAACCTAGGAATCCTGATGAAAACATTGAAGTATATGTAGATGAAAGGGGCCGTGTGAGAATAAGGAACCGACACATGGGGATCCAAATGACTCGTGATATCCAGAGGAACTTACATTTGATGAAAGAAAAGGAGAAAACAGCTTTTGGTTCTATGTCTAACAATGATGAAACTCTCAGCGCCTGGGAGAACTTTCCTTCTGAGGACCAGTTTCTTGAAAAATTACCTGTTGAGAAAAGTGATGTTGTGAACATGGATAACCGGAATGATGATTCCATGCTGCATAATCCATCTTCAATAGAGATATCATTTGAACATGACGGTGGTGGAAAAGATCTCAATGAGGAAGATGATATGTTTTTTCAGTTGGCAGCGGGAGGACCGGTGACAGTCGGTACTACAGAAAATGATCCTGAAGAAGACTCTTCAATATGGGCTTCTGACAGTGATTGGGAAGAAATGTCTGCTGACCAGAATAATGCTGTCTCTAAGCTTGAAGTGAGTTCAAACAATCAGCATATCCCCAAGGATATTAGTATCGATGACGGTGCAGCAAAGGAAGAAACCACTTGTGAAAACGCCAGTACCTCCATGGAGAATGATACAGTGTCAAAGTTCTCAAAAGGCTATCTGGAAGAAGAAGCTGATCTTCAGGAGGCTATAGAGAAAAGTCTTCTTGACTTGCATGATAAAGAATCTGGGGATATCTTTCTTGAACGAAATCAAACGGTAGAGGCAAATCTAGTTGTTGACAAGCCAACTCAAGATAGTATGTGTTCTAGTGAAGCTGAAGAAAAAAAAACTCTGGAAGGAAGACCAATCTTGAAAACTAGTGGTGCTATACATGAGCAGTCAAACACTTCTGTAGCGGGAAATGTAGATGGTGAAAGAGGGATAACCAATCAATTTGGCATGCACCCTTCTTCCAGTTCTGATAACGTTAGATGTGCTGTGAGCAACGAAATGCCACTGGCAGATTCAGTTATCTCATCCGAGAAAGCAATGGATGTTGCTAGTGACAGCCGCATGCTGTCAACCATGGCTAAACAGCATAACGAAGACGGTTCTGAAAGTTTTGGTGGAGAAGTGTATGCTATGCCCATAGATGATGAGGAGAGAACTGGTTTTCTGGGTGAGTCATCTACTCGTGGTAGTGCGGAAAAAAGTTTTGTTGATGATGACTTATCTATCAAGATGGATAATAAGAGAGATTATAGTAGACATAAATCCCAGAGTCCTGTCACTGAATCAAGGGACTCTTCTCATGATGTCAGCAGCTCGCACGTAGGGATACTACATGACACAGATTTACAGAAAGAAAGAAGGGAGGAAAATAACTTTAACGAACAACCTTTCAATATTGAGAGTATAATAGATTTAGAGGAGAAAGGCGTGCCTGTTGAATTGTCAGAAGCAAATTTAGAGGAAGAAAGGCGAGTTCTCGACCAAGAATATATAAGTTTAGGTGATGAACAGAGGAAACTTGAGCGGAATGCCGAATCTGTCAGCAGTGAGATGTTTGCAGAATGCCAGGTCTGCTTGTTGTCTTTTAAGACATATGATTCATTGTCCTCTATATATGACCCTACTTGCAAAATTTTCGAAAATTTTGTTTTGTTTGATATGACAGCAAACTTATCATGTTTTGTTGATTTTGGATTTGCTTAGGAGCTACTCCAAATATTTGGCATACCATACATCATAGCTCCCATGGAAGCAGAGGCACAGTGTGCATATATGGAACAATCAAACCTTGTTGATGGAATTGTCACTGATGATTCTGATGTATTCTTGTTTGGAGCAAGGAGCGTATACAAAAATATATTTGATGATCGCAAATATGTGGAGACATACTTTATGAAGGTTTGTGCATATCCGTCCTCAAGTTGATATATTTGTGTATATCTCTAATCGTTTGCATTCATTTTTTCAAAGATTTGGTAATTACAGCTCTAAACTCTTCTGGTTTCCAGGACATTGAGAAGGAGCTTGGCTTGAGCAGAGACAAAATAATCCGCATGGCAATGCTTCTAGGAAGTGATTACACAGAAGGGATCAGGTTAGCAGAGTTTTTAACTGTATAGGGTCAAAGCCCTGTCTTTATGTACTTGATAATTGATATCGTAATTTTTTTTGCCATGCAGTGGGATTGGTATTGTCAATGCTATTGAAGTTGTGACTGCATATCCCGAGGAGGATGGGCTTCAGAAATTTCGTGAATGGGTTGAATCACCTGATCCAACCATTTTAGGGACGCCTGACTCAAAGAAAGGTTCGAATGCAAAGAAGCGTGGATCTAGCTCTGTAGATGATAAAGGAAGCAGCTCAGGTGTCCCGATGGATGATACAGAAGAAACAAAGAGAATCTTCATGGATAAGCATGTATTGCTCTTCTTCGTGAACTTTAATATTTATATGGTCCAACTCATCAGAGATCGACATAAACTTTCTACTAATTTGATTTACCATTTGAAATTACAGAGAAAGATAAGCAAGAACTGGCATATTCCATCTACGTTCCCTAGTGAAGCTGTTGCTTCAGCCTACTTAAATCCACAAGTGGATCGGTCGACTGAGCGTTTCTCATGGGGCAAGCCTGATCTTTTAGTTCTTAAAAAGTAAGTCGTTTCTCAACTTTACATGTCACCAATATTGGGTATGTATATGATCATTCTTTCTAAGTACCATGTTTGCAAACTAATTCCAGGGACTTATCATTCCATTTACCTTCTAGAGTTCTAGTTTCCTTCAAATATTGTGGCATAGGATGACATTTTTGTGATGTCACGTAGTGCATGATAAGGGTTTCAAAGAATCTAAAATACTACTTGCGTGACCCTCGAGCTTAAAAATATCATTTTTTTTTTTTTTTTGGTGAAGGATATGCTGGGAAAAGTTTGGTTGGAACAGTAAGAAGACAGATGATCTGCTACTACCTGTCTTGAAGGAGTATGAAAAACGCGAGGTCTTCATCTACATTTCATCTTTCATTTTACGTATGGCTATGATAACTACTATGTATATATATATGACTAATTTTGTTTCCTTTCCCTTGTTTCCATGAAGACGCAACTTCGGATGGAAGCTTTCTATTCCTTCAATGAAAGATTTGCAAAGATCCGTAGTAAAAGAATTAAAAAGGCTGTCAAAGGAATCGGCGGAGGTCTATCATCAGAAGTTGTTCATAACCTCCAGGAAGGTCCAATAAATGGAAATAAGAAAAGACTCGCTCCTCATGAAACTGAAGATAACACTTCAGAGAAAGATTCTAATAAAGCCGGTGAGAAGGAGAAAAATAAAAGGAAACCATCTAGTAGTAGAGGCAGAGGTGGAGCCCAGAAAAGAGGACGAGGAACAAGAACAGGAAGAGGAAGAGGAAGGGGCCGAAGAGATCTCCTCCCCGAGCTATCAGACGGCAGTTCTGGTGATGATGTTGATAAAAATGATAAGGTAGTTGATTTGCAGGAAGAAAAACAGGGCAATCCTCAAATAGTGCGAAGGGTAAGCTCTAACAATTAACTAATATCACTTGTTTTGATTGATTTTGTGGTGAGTTCACTTTGTTATGTGTAATCTCCAGTCAACACGATCTCGGAATCCTGTGGAGTACAATGCGAAAGAAGATGATGAATTGGACGAGTCACGAAACAACGAAGAATCCCCTGGTGAGAATCTGGAAGAGGATGAATTGCTCAAAGACGAAGGCAGAGTAGCAAATGTCGCTACTGAAAAAACACAGAACGAAACAACAACCATCGATGATGGTTCTTCTAAAGACTATATCCAAACGGGAGGTGGGTTCTGTGCAGATGAAGCTGAGGCTGAGACTGGAGATGTTCATTTGGAGGATAAAGCTACAGATGATTACAGAGTGATCGGTGGTGGATTCTGTGTTGATGAAGATGATGCGATGGATGAAGAGATGCTAAAGACGGAGAGTGAAGAACACAGAAACAAAGCTAAACGTCTAAACGAAGAAGATGCGTCATTGGAGGACAATGGTGAGACTGAAATTGGGAATTCTTCAGCTGTAGGATTAAGTGCTATGCCTTTCTTGAAGAGAAAGAAGAGGAAAAGCTAAAAAAAATTACATTTGTTAAGTAGGAAGTAAAAATGCAAGTATGATTTTTAGATTTGCTTTTTGTAATTGATTTGACATGATTAACAAATGATTATGATGTGTATAGAATCTTGAAAGTATCTAGCTTTTGAAAAGGAAGAAAGTATTAAAGTTTAAAAGGCTTTTGTTGCAAAGGATAAAGGGAAACAGCAGAAAGAATTTGTGAAGAGATCGAGAATCAAACTTCAAACATGTTTATTCGTTGACTCCTATGGCTTTTTACTTTGTTTCTCGAGAAAATTTACCTTTGCCCATAGACGGACTTTGCTATTCGTTTAATAGTCGTTTGCCCATACGTTCGTTTCGTTGGTTATTCATCTCACTGTAATATAATCGTCAAAATCTTTATTATTATATTATTAATTGAGAAGTATATGAAAAATTTATGACCAAAAAATCAATCTAGTTATAAAGAGAAAGTGATTGGCAATAGATTCAATTATGGTCAATTTAGTAGATTGTAATGTTTGGATATAAGAATAAGAGAAACACCTATTAGAAGCATAAATGGAAAAAATTGTTTGGATACAAGAATAATAACTTAAAACAAACCGATGGTTTAAAAAATTTCCGTTTTTCAGCTCTTAAATATCTGCAAAATAGAAAACTTAACAGAATCTAACGATAATACCAAATCAATAGAATATGTTTTTTGGATTTTCGGGTTTTTATAGACAAGTTCGGGTTTGGGTGAAAATCTGAGACCTAATTTTATAGAGATATAGAGATATGGAAATTTTCGGGTTTCCTTGAAAATTTATGTTCGGGTTGGGTTCGAGTTTTTTTTCCAGTTAATAGTTTTCCAGATTTTTTGGATTTCAGATTTTCGGGTTTAGATATATTAAAAAAGTTTGAGTATTTTAAAATTTTGAGTAGGGTATTTGGGCCGGGTTTCGGGTGAAAAAGTTTCCAGATATTTTTTGTTCAGTTGAGGGTTTTTGGGATTTTTTTTATTTCAGATTTTCGGGATTAGGGTTTTTTGGTCGGGTGTGGATTTAGGGTTTAAATTTTCTACACAAAATCACAACGTCACACCGCACGAATACTCTACTAGGTCATAATTGTTTGAGCTTATATACAAAAAGAAAATTAAAACCACCACTATATAACTCCGCAATATATCTAAAAAAATATCTTATCGATTCTTTGATATGTCATATATAGTGAAGCAAAGACATATGTTGGAGCCTTGGAGGCATGCCATTAAAAAAAATTAGTAACAGTTTACATAAGTTTTAAATTTTCTAAAAACACACAATTTTCTTGAAAGCTCACGAAGTGTTGTCCTATGTGTGGTTAAAACTTTTGTTTAATTGATTAGGAAATCCTAAACTGTAATTTTGAATTTTCCAAAAACCTTCATTTATCTCAAGAACACCCTTAATAAAAGAAAAAAGTTTCTAAGAAATGATTAGACTATATACAGCCTAAAATTAATTAGACAACATGAAAATGAGATCAATACGTAATATTGTCTCCCATATTTAATCTCTTTTCTCCTAAATCCACAATATCTCTAACCATTTTAATGGTATAGCACTTTTTATTGTTACAAAAACTAATGGATATCTTATAAAATAAAAGTTAAATGGATAAGGAAAGTAAACACTTTCTGGTTAACTACATAGAGATGTAGAAGTTTTGTTTGAAACAAATGCAGTTTGTATATATCAAAGATAGTTTTTATTTATAACATTGATACACACATACATATATATCATGATAATACATTATCCTTTATTCCATGATAATACACGCCATGGAAGTTTATTTAATGTATTTGAAAAATATATTCCATCAATTTTAGCAACCCATATACGTATTTGACCGCATCGAGGAATAAGTCTTTCCGCTGCTCTATATACTTCAATGTCATAAGAATACTCCATATTAGGTCCTTGTCTAAAAATACATGCCCACGTTGTTAAATTGGGTATCTCGTCATGAAATCTAATGATAAATGGAGTTGCGTTGAAGTTCATTGTATGTACTTGTAGGTCATCATCCTTGGAACGACAATGATATTGTAGAACACGACCTAGTCCAAGTTGGTTTTGAATTACTACTTGGTTTTTTTTGCAAGCATCATTAAACCCAAAATATATTGTACTAACTATTATAAAAAACATGAAATGATTCATTTTTCTGGATATAAGATAAGTATTCGAGTAATAAGAAACACCAACTTGTAGTATCCCTTATATATTAAAAGAGCATACTTGCTGAGCATTTGCCACACTCTCATAATGTTTTTTAAATAACCCTCTCTTTGCTAGACTATTTACAGCTATGCCACATAAAATATTGACTACTATTTATTAAATTTCTTATATGGGATTTACATAATATGACTACTATTTATTCAGTATTGACTAATATTTATTAAATATTGACTACTAATTATTAAATATTGACTACTATTTATTCAGCAAATTCTGCTCTTTTAATATATAAGGGATTTACATAATATGTCATTGTATTAATTTGGTTAGAGAATAATTTATATCAATTATTTATACAAATTTAAGTATTTAATCATAAAGATATTTTTATTCTTTCCATGTCATATCAAATAAATCAAATTAATTATTTTCTTAAATACTATATTTTTCTTTCATTTCTTGATTCGACTAAATTTTATAAAAATAAATAAATTACCACATAATCCATATTAAAAAATGTACATTTTCTTTTACACAATTTTTTAAACAGATATCAATTTATATTATTTTCATCATTTTTTGAAAATATACATTTTTTAATATATCAAATATTTATATCAAGGTATTAATAATTACATTGTCATTCATATTTTTGGTTAGAGAATCAAATCTATATCATTAAATTAATCATATATATATGTAGATAATAAAAAATATATATATCATTCTCTTTTCTTAATCGGCAATTAAGAAAATTAGTAAATAAGTAAAATATGAGATTCAATTTAATTCTATCATAATAATTGTTTTTTTTAATCATTAGATATCTCCTTTCATATTTATTTACCTTTATTTTATTAAATAATTTGAATCACTATATAAGAAATTTAATAAATAAAATCTAAACAATTTCTGTATATACTATGATTTGAATTTTTTAAAATTAAATATTCACTAAAACTCTTAAAATTTCCATATATGATATGTTGTTGTGTGAAGGTGTAAAACTATATTAAAAAAAAAAATAGATGATGTGCAACCATGAGGCATAGGAGAGTATTATTCCAAATGTAAAATGATTTTTCTTCGACTTAATATGAATTTTTAATTAAACTGTATAATTAAATCAAATAAAACAGTTCTTCTTATAAATATATTATATTGATCAAAAATATGAATATTGCTCTATCTGTTTCACTTTATATAAAACTAATTATATTTTGTTGTATTGACAATTAGGATTCTGCATATTGTTTTTTTATTGGTCTAACTGTTGTGAAATTATAATAAAACATTTTTAGTTTTGAATGAAAGAGAAAAAAGTTAGTTATCATATGTATGCATATATCTATATCTGCTTATCTTATGAAATATATGATATATAATTTTTTTAAATAGTAGTATTTTATTTTCATTTTTTTCTTTGTTTTTTTATTATATTATAATCATTTGATTTTTACGTATATCGCCTAAGTCTATCATATTTAATCTATGGCTACGATCAACGCTTTAATTTGTTTAACTTTTTTGATAATGATTTTAATTTCCACACTATAAACCAAGACAAAAACCTAACCAAGGTAAAAAAATACTCCCTCCATACAACTATAACTATTTTGAAATTTCATACAACATAGTCCCTCGGTTTCAAATTAGTTGTCGTTTTGACAAAATGTATCTGCAAATATTTGGATGTATTAAACTCAAAACATATCCAGATACATTCAAATAATTGCAGATACATTTTGTCAAAACGACAACTAATTTGAAAACGAGGGACTATGTTGTATGAAATTTCAAAATAGTTATAGTTGTATGGAGGGAGTATTTTTGACGACAACTATGTTACATAGCATTAGCAAGCCCACCACTCAAGCTTTTTTTTTTGTTAAAAGGCCTGCCCACCACTCACCACTCAAGTTATTGCGACGAGCGTATGCTTTCAACTCTTTCATCATCTGATCAATAAGCTAGATTCCAAAACACACAAAGTCAGTGAGATACTAAAACAAACAATCGATCTTTGTCTCTGCTTCGACTTCTTTAGGGATTCAATAAATTTCAAAACTTTATCAGAAAAGAATGTTTATTTAAACCAATATTATAAAAAATCCTTATTTACATTGCAAACCAAATGTAAGTAGTATGGTGTATGAAACTATATCCTTATTTACATTGTAAACTAAATATAAGCAAATTGTATTTTGTTATGAGAATTATCTTTAAAAAATCGTTAGATTTGAACTATCTAAAAATAATGTTAATGTGTAGTAAACGTGTAACACATTAACAATGAAATGAATGAATGACATGGAAGAAAATTCTGTTAATGTGTTGTAAACGTGTAATGTATAGGCCGAGGAATATGGCAGAACAAAAAAAAAACGAAAAATCGATACCTGTCAATAAAAAAAAAGCCTTTCCTCAAAAAAAAAAAAAAAAAACGAAAAATGAAATGAATGACATGTTACAAAAGTTTGGGCTCAAATCCTTCGATTCACCTCTCTTTTTGTATTCCACATGATTGAACCCTTCATAAAAATTAAAATAATTACAAATGCCATCGTTGTTCGAAGTTCAAATTTGAAAATAATGAGTTCTACAGTGTGACAAGACTGTATTTATCAAGAAGAATATCTTGAAAGATGTAAAAACAACAATTATTGAAAAACGACCAAGATTTGAGAACATGCTCCGTTCCCAAGTTTCAGACACCATCTTAAAATCCTCACTATCTTACCGGCGCTGTTTGCTATTATTGTATAACGATGGAGTCGTGAAAAAAGAAATATACAAATTGAATGGTATGCAATGGCTAAATAGTAAATACACAAATACTGAGGAACATAATTCCAAAGATATACGGTAATATATGTTACTATGTATTACTCCATATATCTCGATTTTGACACATCATGGAAACATATTGTTTTTGAAGGTTTTTCTTACTACTTTTTATATGACTAACATCCGTTCGTCATTGAAAATTAGTCACCTAAACTACTTTTTATTTTGCACATAAAAATGATATGATTTTAGTTTTTTTTATAAAAAAATTGCAAAGACAAAATTATTTTGGTTATTAAACTTTGTGATAACTTTTAGTTTCCTCATAATTATTTTTTACGAGCTTCCCTCCGTTTATTGTCTATTGTTATTGTGTTGTCTAATCAAACCTTGGTTTTTTTCATAAAATTGTCTCTAACCTAGATTTAAACCGGAGTATCAATCTTCCTCAATAGTAGGGTATAATTTTTTTTGTTTATAGTTCGTAATTTGAATCTAATTGAGATTTGAGAGGTGGGGAGGAGAGAGAGTATCGGGACAAAAAGACAGATAAGCTAACTGTGCGGTGGATTTTTACACATAACTTTGTCAGTCACGAGTCTTTCTTGTTCTAATGGCACCAAACCCTACTCTTGTTCTTTTCTTCTCTCACTTTTTTATTTTTCTTTTATTTCATCATATTTTATTTGGATTCTCAAATTCATAAGTCTCTATCTCTATTGACCATACCTTTTAATTTTATCTCATCTCACTTCCTTTTCTTGTGATATATTACTTTCTTCTCTATTATTACGTGCAAGTCGGGGCAACTCTATATCTTTATATACAATGAGATGATGGTTGTAGAGTCCAATCGTTTTAATATGATATGATCAAGACCATATATCTAGTTCACTTGACAACTATAAGTCTATAGTATTCAATTAATTTAGGTTTCAATGGTTTAAAATAGGTATAGCACCTAAAACCTTGTAACATGGTATGGTGTGAGTGTGACTTTATCTCCATTTAACTATTCAACACGTGAAGACACATCTAATCAGAGAAATCGAATGAACCGGACACTTTCGGTTAGACCGGAGCAGAACATGTGGTCCATTTGGCCTTAAGAGATCATATGCAACTCGATCTAGTTGTTGTCTTGTAGCTAACTTCAGAATCTTACACTCACAAACACTTTGAGTTTCTTCTCATTGGCACAAAACTCAACTCAATTCTTTCTCTCTCTTCTTTCTTTCATCAAAATGTCATAACTCTCTCTCTCTCTCTCTTCCTTCCTTTACCAAATTAGCTTTATCTCTCAACCCATCAAGAGAGAGAGATTTGTAGAATCTATCAAAATGGGCGATCAAGGAAAAAAATGGATCACATGTACTCTGTTTCTCGCAATGACGATGTCACTCATCAACGGTGATATAAACTCAATCCAGCTAAACGACGACGTTTTAGGTCTCATCGTCTTCAAGTCAGACCTCAGCGACCCATCTTCACACCTCGATTCTTGGAACGAAGACGATGACTCTCCTTGCTCATGGAGCTACGTCAAATGCAATCCCAAAACATCCCGAGTCACCGAGCTTTCCCTCGACGGTTTATCATTAACCGGAAAAATCGGTCGTGGCATCCAAAAGCTTCAGCATTTAAAGGTGCTCTCACTTTCCAAGAACAACCTCACCGGAAACATCATCGCTCTCTCAAACAACATCAACCTCCAGAAGCTGGATCTTAGCCACAACAGCCTCTCCGGTCAAATCCCATCCTCTCTCGGCTCAGTTAGCTCCTTGAGATACCTAGACTTAACCGGAAACTCCTTCTCCGGTACACTCTCCGATGATTTCTTCACCAACTGCTCCTCTCTTAGGTATCTCTCTCTGTCTCACAACCATCTCGAAGGCCAAATCCCTAGTACTCTGTTTCGATGCTCTGTTTTGAACAGTCTCAATCTCTCAAGCAACCGTTTTTCCGGAAACCCTAGTTTCGTATCAGGAATCTGGAAGCTTCAGAGGCTAAGATTACTAGATCTATCGTTTAACTCTCTTTCTGGATCGATACCTTTGGGGATATTCTCTCTGCACAACTTGAAAGTGTTGCATTTTCAAAGGAATCAGTTTTCAGGATCATTGCCTTCGGATATTGGACTCTGTCCCCATTTAAACAGAGTTGATTTGAGTTTCAACCGTTTCTCCGGCGAACTTCCGAGAACTCTCCGGAGGCTGACATCTTTAAGCCACTTGGATTTATCCAACAATCTTCTCTCCGGTGACTTCCCGGCTTGGATTGGTGACATGACCGGTTTAGTACACTTGGATTTCTCAAGCAATGACTTAACCGGAAAGCTTCCTTCTTCAGTAGGTAACTTGAGATCCCTAAAGGATCTAAACTTGTCTAAGAACAAACTCTCCGGAGAGATTCCGGAATCTTTGGAATCTTGCGAAGAGCTCACGAATGTTCAGCTCAAAAGCAATGGCTTGGTCGGTAGCATTCCGGATAGTTTGTTTGATCTTGGCTTGCAAGAAATGGATTTTTCCGGTAATGGTTTAACCGGTTCGATCCCGAGAGGCTCAAGCAGACTCTTTGAGTCACTCACTATGCTCGATCTGTCGCGCAACAGTCTCAGTGGTAACATTCCTGGTGAAGTAGGCTTGTTCAATCACCTGAGATACCTCAACTTGTCATGGAACCATTTCAACACAAGAGTGCCTCCAGAAATCGAGTTTCTACAGAACCTAACAGTCTTGGATCTCAGGAACAGCAAGTTGATCGGTTCGGTTCCTGCTGATATATGCGACTCTCAGAGTCTACAGATTCTTCAACTGGATGGTAACTCACTAACCGGTTCTATACCGGAAGGAATTGGAAACTGCTCTTCTCTTAAATTGCTGTAAGTTTCTGTTTCTTATAGGTATCAATCTTTTCTTGAATGCAAATTTTACTTCTCTAACAAGTATTAGTTTCTTGTTGCAGGAGTTTGTCTCATAACAATCTTACCGGTCCAATTCCAAAGTCACTCTCAAACTTACAAGAACTCAAGATTCTAAAGCTAGAGGCAAACAAACTTAGCGGCGAAATACCGAAAGAGCTCCATGAATTGCAGAATCTGTTATTGGTTAACATTTCGTTTAACCGGCTCGTCGGAAGGTTACCATCTGGAGGTGTGTTCGAAAGCTTAGACCAGAGTGCTATTCGAGGAAACCTAGGCATTTGTTCACCATTGTTGAAAGGACCTTGCATAATGAATGTTTCAAAGCCAATCGTCATCATTCCAAACACCTACGGGAACGGAAACAACAACGAGGGCATAGCCGGAAGCCAAGCAAGAAGTGGTTCCAGACATTCCCACCGGGGAATGTTCCTTAGTGTTTCAGTGATTGTAGCTATAACAGCTGCTATACTCATCTTCTCTGGAGTCATAGTCATTACGCTGCTTAACGCGTCTGTTAGAAGACGGCTTACGTTTGTAGACAATGCGTTGGAGAGCATCTTCTCGGGGTCTTCTAGGTCAGGAAGAAGCTTAGTGACTGGTAAACTCGTCCTGTTAAACTCAAGATCCTCGCGTTCCTCGTCTTCGTCTCAAGAGTTCGCTAGAAATCCGGAGTCTGTTCTCAATAAAGCTTCAAGAATTGGTGAAGGAGTCTTTGGAACAGTGTACAAGGCACCTTTAGGAGAACAGGGGAGAAACTTGGCGGTCAAGAAACTTGTCCCGTCCCCGATTCTTCAAAACCTTGAAGATTTCGATCGTGAAGTCCGGATCTTGGCGAAAGCGAAGCATCTTAATCTAGTAACGATCAAAGGGTATTACTGGACGCCGGAGATGCAGCTTCTGGTGTCGGAATACATCCCAAACGGAAACTTGCAGTCCAAGTTACATGAAAGGGAACCCTCAACACCGCCTCTTTCTTGGGACGTAAGATACAGAATCATTCTCGGTACGGCCAAAGGACTCGCTTATCTCCACCACACATGCCGTCCAACAACCGTCCACTTCAACCTGAAACCGACCAACATCCTCCTCGACGAAAAATACAACCCGAAAATCTCTGATTTCGGACTATCTCGTCTTCTAACAACACAAGACGGGAACACGATGAACAGCAACAGGTTTCAAAACGCTTTGGGTTACGTAGCGCCTGAGCTAGAGTGTCAGAACTTAAGGGTCAACGAGAAATGCGATGTTTATGGGTTTGGGGTTTTGATACTCGAGCTCGTGACTGGTCGGAGACCGGTGGAGTACGGTGAAGACAGCTTTGTGATACTTAGCGATCATGTTCGAGTTATGTTGGAACAAGGGAATGTGTTGGAGTGTATTGATCCTGTAATGGAGGAAGAATACTCTGAAGATGAAGTTTTGCCTGTTCTGAAACTTGCTCTTGTCTGTACCTCTCAGATACCTTCGAATCGGCCTACGATGGCGGAAATTGTTCAGATCTTGCAGGTGATTAATTCTCCCGTTCCGCACCGTGTGCTGGATAGTTTCTAAGAATCTGTGTGTTAGTTTAATTTTTCCATTAGATTTTTGCAAATTTTCTTTCTTTTTGTGTTTTGTTTTGGCTTTTTGTAGAGATTGCTTTCTTTCACAATGCCACGCTTTCTCGTCATCGTTATGTCATCATCATTAACGATCATTGACCATTGTTATCAAGTTATCATTGATAGGCTTTTTCTGAGAACTCTACGTGTGATTGTTAATTAGCAAATAGTACAAAGGTACAATAATTTACTGACATTGAGAAAAAACAAAGTGTTATCTTGTGGCTACAAAGCCTATATAATTGGTTAAGAAAGATAAGACCCAATAATGTGGCATATTAATGTGAAAGGGTTGTTTTCTCTTCTGTTATCTTTTTTTCATTCTCGACGTCGTTTTCATCTAATATAAAAAGAGGTTTCGTATGCTTTTATTTTACTTGTGGGGCAAAAACTCTTATCACTAACTGATATTTTAGGCCGTAGTTTTCTATCAAGTTGATTACACAAACAACACAAGCGCATCACGACTACTTTAGTCTTTCTTTTTACATTTTTGTTATTTTCCTATATGACTGACGTTAATATATAGATACACGTAATTTTGAAATCACTTAAAAGTTTGAAAAGGAATTAGAGAAGAATAAATTGAATCATTAACATGTTGTTATTTTTCAACAAAATATATATACAGTTACTACTATATATTAAAATTTACTTTGGAGTATGATTTTTTAACGCTATATATAGAACATAGACAAAAATTTCTAATACATTATATACAACAAATCTTAGAGCACATAGAAGAAGTAAAAACGGGAAATGGAACAACAAATTCCTTTAAAAAAATTAAGCATTAATATAGTTGTACTACTATTCTTTTCGTTTCATGGTTCTTATAATTTTCGGTTTCCACTTTCCAGTTTTCAAATAGAATACTATTCTTATATGACTATATTAAATTTCAATGAGTTAACTAGGTTTTACATTATGGCGTGTGGAAGATGCATGCATCCATTATAGACAAACGGCCTAAACCATGTGTTTTGGCATTGAATTATATAACATAGACAATTAGTTAGGACTTGGTTACCTTTTTATGATTATGATATAATCCTATAACTATAAGCTTTGATTGGTATATACACTCTTACAGAAGGTCCACATCGGTAAGAGAAATATACCTTTTTATTCGTTACAAGTCGTAAAAATAATCAAAGCATTTTCATTACGGGGTTTTTTATGGAGATTTTCATAAAGAAAAAAATAACTTATAAAACAAAAAACAAGAGAAGTAAGATGAATTTTTCATGTGAGAAATTCTTTTAGAGATTTTTGAAAACAATTATCAATTGATAACAAAAGTTTTAGAGAAAGCTGTGAAGATGGTGTAGGCGTGTAGCTAGAAAAGGTAAGAGATAAAGAGTAAACAAATTGTTTACGACCAATCAATAACTATTCTTGACTTTAACAACAACAAAAAGAAACTATTCTTGACATTTCTTGACCGGATATTGGACCGGAGTAAATTCCATATTTACGGTATTCGAATTTTCCTTTTTGTATATTAGAGAGTATACAGAGACACGTATATGTCAGCATGTTACTTGGCTTTTCTGATGTTGTTTTCTTCACAATCTCTCTAGTGCTTCACATTTGCTTAAAAGTCTGACTTTCATTCACCCACTCAACACTATCTTTCTTCTTTTCCCCCAAAGACACAGACTCTGTTTCTCATCTTACATAACTCACTTCTCCGAATCTCCACATCTGCAAGTGAGTTCACAAATAAAGTGAAGATGGCGGCGGGAAAATACTTTCAGAGAGAAGTGTTGCCGGTAACGGCGCTGGTAATAATGGAATGTGCCAACGTTGGGCTAAACACTCTGTTCAAGGCAGCGACTTTGCAAGGCATGAACTTTCATGTCTTCATCGTCTACTCTTACGGTCTCGCTGCTCTTCTCCTCCTCCCTTCTCCTTTCTTCTCCTACAGGTACAGAGTCTCGTAGACTGATTTTGATCCGATCTTGATGAATTTTGAGCTAAAAGTCATCATCTTTTGTTGGTTCTTGGTTTATTTCACAGATCAAGAACGCTTCCACCAATGAATTTCTCAATTCTCTACAAAATCGTGCTTCTAGGGCTAATTGGGTAAAGTTCAATTTCTTCAAAAATTCTTCAATTTTAAATCAATATTCATCTCTCATTGGAGCTTTAATCACCTGAAAACGTCTTCAATTCGAGTCGGGTAGGATCCAAAAATGAAATTATTGCATTATAGTTTCTTAAATTCTCAGATTTTATTTTTCTTACCCAATTTTAGAGACAGTGACAACGACACTTGGCTAAAAGTTGCTCCCAAAAGCTGCAAGTTTTACTGCAAAAAAAATCTAACCCACACTTATTTAAAAAAAAAATTGAAAAAAAATTATTTTCATTTTTTGGGAGGTTGCTTTCATCTTCGTAATAACCGGAAATCCAAAAATAATTTAATGAAATACTCTTAAATTAATTTGTGCATGTAATGATATAAGAGTATATTATAATCGTGTGAAATAATAATACTGTATTATAGATGCTGCTCGAACATAATGGGATACACAGGGATCAATTATAGCTCTCCAACACTTGCTTCTGCTATCAGCAACCTCACTCCTGCGTTTACCTTCTTGCTCGCCGTCCTTTTCAGGTTTTTATCCTCTTCATATATTCCTTTTACACTATCTATTTCCCAAATCACCCTCGGCCCATGAATTATATTTGGGCCCATGAAGCTAATTTGGTGCATTTTGTGTTGATAATTTCAGGATGGAGAGTGTGTCTTTCAAGAGGACAAGCAGTGTGGCTAAAATGTTAGGAACCGTAGTTTCCATTGGAGGTGCATTCATAGTGACTCTTTACAATGGTCCTGTCGTGATCGCTATGTCACCACCGTCAGTTTCTTTGCGATCACAATCGCCAGACCATAATTGGATAATCGGCGCGGCTTTCCTTGCGGTCGAGTATTTCATGGTTCCATTGTGGTACATTGTTCAGGTCATAATCATTAGTGAACTCTCTATGTGCATATTTAATTAGATGATGTTTATTTGTTTGTTTTCTAACAGAATCATATGATCTTGTTTTTTCTTGTAGACTCAAATTATGAGAGAGTATCCATCAGAGTTTACCGTTGTTTGCTATTATAGCATAGGCGTGAGCTTTTGGACTGCACTTGTCACATTGTTTACCCAAGGAAGTGAGTTGAGTGCATGGAAGATCAAACCGAACTTAGCGTTAGTATCGATTGTTTGCTCGGTGAGAACATAACTACTTATTTATTCATGTGTTTTTTTAAGACATCATGAGTGTGATTAGTAACAAGCAAAATGTTATTTTGTGCTGATCATATCATCATATCTCTATGATTAGGGATTGTTTGGATCTTGCATAAACAACACAATCCACACGTGGGCGTTGCGGATCAAGGGGCCTTTATTTGTTGCCATGTTCAAGCCATTGTCGATTGCGATTGCCGTTGCAATGGGCGTGATCTTCCTCCGAGACTCTCTCTACATCGGCAGGTGAAAAAAACAAAACTTAAAACTACTTCTACATGGAAATCAAGTCTAGTAGTTTCGCCATGTATCTTTTCTGTTACCATTTGAAGTGCATGACTGTTGTTGATTTTCAGCTTGATTGGGGCAACGGTGATAACAATCGGGTTTTACACGGTGATGTGGGGAAAAGCCAAGGAAATAGCCATGGTCGAAGATGACAACAACAAGGCTAATCAAAAGGAGCCTCAAGAAGCTGACCTTGATTCTCCATCGGGTTCACACAAGGCTCCTCTCTTGGAAAGTTACAAGAACGACGAACATGTCTAAATATCATCATCTACTACTCAAGATCGCTCTCAATATATATACGAAAATCTGTGTGAAAAAAAATTCATATGTGAACGTCTTTTTAATCTATTTGACGAGGCAAATGTGATCTTTAATTTTAGGAATCAAGTTTCTCCTAATCACACAAATTCATAAGTCTTACTCTGAGGACACATAGATCTAAGTCTCTATCTTAGTCTGTTACATAAGTAGACTGCACAAGAATGAATTTAATATCCATGATATTTAAGGATACTATGATCGTGTAACTTAATTGCTCATGAAGATCCAACCTAAAAATCTCTGCAAATCTCTGCAAATATTGTTTATTAAATACTGATTGTTGAAAGATGAAGTGGTCCTCTCCTGCAAATGTACTGAAAATTAATTGAAACCCAGTCCAATTCCAATTCCTTGAAGATTTTTTTTTTTCTTAATATTTAAATCACTTCAAAAAGAAATTGGAAGTTGAGAAGCAGAAGATAACGTCGATCATAAAGACTTTTACATTGGTCAAACACTCACGAACATAGTTGCAGATTCAGACAGAGATCTTCGAACCTAAAGAAGAGACGACAATGGCTGGGAGATTCTGTCAGAGAGACGGATGGATCATGACGGCGATGGTAGCTGTTGTAGTCTCCGACGTCGGAATGAATACTCTGTTCAAAGCGGCGAGCTCAAAAGGAATGAGCTCTTACGTCTTCCTCGTCTATTCTTATGGAATCGGAGCTCTTCTTCTCTTTCCTTCTCCTTTCCTCACCCACAGGTCTCTCTCTTTCTCTATCTCTCGATTCTTCTTCAATTCTCGAAATTGCAAAATTAAAATAAATGAAATCTCAGGTCAAGATCTCTTCCACCATTAAAATTCTCAGTACTTTGTAAAATGGGACTTCTTGGTCTACTTGGGTAATCTCTCTCTCTATCTTTTCTCTGATTCAACTTCAATCTCCGATTCAGATTAGCATTTGTCGTTTGCTAATTAGAGATCATGATGATGATGATGACGTCACTCTTGTTTGTTGAAACACAAATGAGAGAAGATGTGTGTATCTGATGTTAGGATACACAGGAATCAAATACAGCTCTCCAACTTTGGCTTCAGCGATGAGCAATCTCACTCCTGCTTTCACTTTCCTCTTCGCTCTTCTCTTCGGGTACTCTCTCTTGATCCTCTGTTCTTATCCGGTTATCGTATAAGCTCCTTAATCGAACCGGATTTTGATCTTGGTTCGGTTTATCAAGGTTTCTTGATATATAACTTCACATAGACAATGTTCAATTATTTGACGTTTTGGTTTGGAACGTTCAATATGATTTTCAATAGAATTATGGGAAAAAATTCTGTAAATATATTGTTTTTGGATAACTTATATTTTAATATTTGTAATGTAAGAATGGAGAAGGTGTCTATGAAGAAAAATAGCAGCTTAGCCAAAGTAGGAGGCACAATAGTTTCGATAGCTGGTGCACTCGTAGCCACTCTCTACCATGGCCCCATCATCTTCGCTGCATCTCCGTCGTCCGTTTACCTCCCTCAGTCTCTCTCACCGCCTCCATCACCACCGTCGAATTCTGATTGGGTCATCGGAGGAGGTCTACTAGCTCTTGAGTACACTCTCATCGCTGTCTCTTACATCATTCAGGTATAAATAACAGTTTGATCATATATCTAAAACTCAAAGCTAAGTTTATAGTTTTTCCTTAACATTTTTGGTGGTGGTAGACGCATATAATGAGGGAATATCCGTCGGAATTTGCGTTAGCACTTTCCCACAATGTCTGCGTTTCAATATCTTGTGCGTTTGTTAGTATTTTCGCGGAGAAGAACAATCCGAGCGCGTGGACTATGAAAGCAAAAATAATGTTGATATGCATTGTTGCAACGGTATGATATTGTTTCTGTAGTTTTAATATGTTCCGAAAAAACAAAACATTACTAATTATAGCTTATTAGAAAATGGTGAAATGTTTGTATTAGGGGATGGTAAATTCGACGGGGTATGTTGTGGAGTCATGGACGGTCCGACACAAAGGGCCATTTTTCCTAGCAATGTTCAGGCCGTTATCTATATTAACCGCCGTGGTATTAGGCGCGATTTTTCTTGGCGATTCTCTTTATCTCGGAAGGTGAAAAAAGAAGAGTTCGAAAATCTCATCAAATACTTAGTATTGTTTATTCGTATATTCACTTTCATTTCTTGTTCTTTGTAATTTGGCAGTGTGATTGGTGGAACGTTTATATCAATCGGTTTCTACACAGTTATGTGGGGAAAAGCAAAGGAAGAGAAGGCGGAAACCGAGACATATGCGTCTGCGACATCATCTCAATCGAAGAGAGTTCCACTTTTGATGAATTAGGCCGCAGAGAAACAAGTCTTAACATTGTAACATATGGTTTTTTTTTATCATTTTGGTTCTTCATTTTATAATAGTCTTATGAACTATCACATATCTTCATTTCCAATATGGGACTTTTATGATATATATATGTATTTACTATTTTCATCATTTTACAAATTAATATCTGTTTTTAAAAATCCAAATTATAATTTGTAAAAAATATACATTTTTCTATTATATGGTTAATGGGATAATTTATTTATTTTATAAAATTTATTCCAACCAATAAATAAGAGAAAAATGTAGTATTTAAGAAAATAATTAATTTGATATATTTGATAAGATATGGAAAAAATGATTTAATATCTTTATAATTAAATGCTGAAATATGTATAAATAATCTATATAAATTATTCTCTTGTAAATTGTCTAGTAAATTTTACCTTATTAAAAATTGTGATAAAGTGAACCTGGTGCTGATACCTAAATAATGACATTTTTGTTAATAACACATGACACAAATATTAGTTTGACAATGTTTTCTCTTGTAGTGTATTAGGAATATATACAAAGTAAAATGTATAGTCATGTAATTCTACTAAAGTCTGTTCTTTTATCAAATTTTATATTCTAAAGAAAACTTGTGACATTGATTAAAATAGCAAAAAGATTATTGGTATAATAAAAGCTTAACAAAATAGTTGAAGAAACAACAACAACAACAACAACAACAGAAGAATCAAAAGACAAAATCAGCAAAAAGAAATATCAGAACAAGGTCACTAGTTAATGAAAAAATTCAAAAATCAATAGTAAGGCGTTTAATAGACATATGGTGGTGGGGGAGACTTGTACTCTACTTTTGGAGAAGGGGAGTAATATGGTGGTGGTGGAGATTTGTAGCTGACCTTAGGAGAAGGAGAGTAGTACGGTGGTGGTGGTGGGGAGCTGTAAACGTATGGTGGTGGTGGAGACTTGTAATTTACCTTAGGAGAAGGAGAGTAGTACCGTGGTGGTGGAGAGCTGTAAACATATGGTGGTGGTGGAGACTTGTAGTCTACCTTAGGAGAAGGAGAGTAGTACGGTGGTGGTGGGGAGCTGTAAATGTATGGTGGTGGTGGAGACTTGTAGTCACCTTAGGAGAAGGAGAGTAGTACGGTGGTGGTGGAGAGCTGTAAACGTATGGTGGTGGGGGAGACTTGTAGTCTACCTTAGGAGAAGGAGAGTAGTATGGTGGTGGTGGGGAGCTGTAAACGTATGGTGGTGGTGGAGACTTGTAGTCGACCTTAGGAGAAGGAGAGTAGTACGGTGGTGGTGGAGAGCTGTAAACGTATGGTGGTGGTGGAGACTTGTAGTCGACCTTAGGAGAAGGAGAGTAGTACGGTGGTGGTGGAGAGCTGTAAACGTATGGTGGTGGTGGAGACTTGTAGTCGACCTTAGGAGAAGGAGAGTAGTACGGTGGTGGTGGAGAGCTGTAAACGTATGGTGGTGGGGGAGACTTGTAGTCTACCTTAGGAGAAGGAGAGTAGTACGGTGGTGGTGGAGAGCTGTAAACGTATGGTGGTGGGGGAGACTTGTAGTCTACCTTAGGAGAAGGAGAGTAGTACGGTGGTGGTGGTGGAGAGCTAGGAACATATGGTTTTGGATGTGGCGTGTACTTTGGACCTTGTCTTCTGTATTGTGGTGTAGGAGCTGGTGATGCCGAGTAGGATGGGGAATACTTTTTGGGTGGATATGGTGATTTGTGTTGATGGACCGGAGAACTGTATTCTGGTGTTGGAGGAGATGAGTATGGGTAGGCTGTAGCCGCAATGGCACTTAAGACCACGATATAAACCATGCAATGCCCTAACCCAAACATTTTTGAGGATCTCATCTTACCCATACTACTCTTTTTAGTTATTTCTTTTGCTTATGATGATATAGTTCAACATGAAAACCCTTTATATATAGTTGCTTTTCTTTTCTGTGTATATACATTATATTATCTCCTACTTGAGTTCGTGTGTGGCACTTCCCAACATATTTAGAGAACGTGCTAAGTTGTTTGTTGAGAAAAAAAAGTGATTTGTGGGAAACATACATATTATTTAATTGATTCTCTTGCAACTTTCAATAATTTTAAGATTTTTTGTTTGGTTGTTTGATTTATGTAAACAAAATCAATTAAAAAGAACAAAAGAAGCCTTTGATCGATGATTATTTATTTATTTAGCCACAAAATATATATGTTTATGTTTCATAATGAATTAATGTGAGGAAAATCATTTTGGTAACACATATATTCACTTTTATATAACATGATGGATCCAAAGTAAGATTCTTTGAATGATAAAACAATAATTATAATTATGAAATTAAGTGGCCTTATGGGAACATCGTCGGTTGACATAATGTTGTTGATTTATAGTATATTTGGTTAGTCCGAGCCATGTCTACTTGTGGTATTGTTTGGTTACTTTTACTTCATCATCGCTTTCTATGATTATTTGTAACATATATGACCTTGTTACATACTTATATAGGTTCCTCGTAATGCGTTGGGTCTATTTTTCTTTTTGTAACAAGAAACGAACAATAGTGCAACGCAGTCGTTAATTAACTGTTACACCAAAATCGACTGTAAGTAAATTAAATATTTAAATTTCATGGGGGAAGATTTTTACAACATCCAAATCGTTAGACCAGATAAAACAATGTAAAATTCGTCAAAACCGGTGAACCGCTTGATTAGACTGATCTTCGGTTGCTGTAAACCAGATTTCAAATTATACAATCTTGTTTGTTTAGGAAACTGGATAATTAGTTTTATGATTTTATCTTCCATCAAGCTAGAATTTGGTAAAAATGTTTTAAACTCGCGTAATCGATTCGTTGATTCTATAAGTATTATTAAGTAGTACAGTACTTGACTTGAGCAAAACAATAATTTTAAAGTCAACAAACATTACAATTTCGACCATAAATGTTATTTTTTTTTTAAATGAATGTAAAATTATATTCAAACGAAAGCCTTTGTTACATCAAATGTTTCACAGTTTTGTGATGGAGAAGAGAAAATCTACTCTACTTTTTAAACTCTTGTACCAAACCAAAGCATAAGGCTGTCCTCGTACCAAATGTTCCTTTTTTATAACATAAAAGATAAGCAACAAAGGGATAATCATTTAGAGACTCTGATTCAACACATAAGCTTTTTCTATCATTTCAAATAATGGCCGGAGCCGAAACTCTCTGGCGGAGAGAGGCAGTGTTCTTGACGGCGATGCTTGCGTCTGAAACTGGTATTGTCGGTATGAATACTCTGTTTAAAGCAGCGACTTCAAAGGGACTCAACTCTTACGCTTTCCTCGGCTACTCTTATCTTCTTGCTTCTCTTCTTCTTCTTCCTTTTCCTTTCTTCTCCTACAGGTTTCTACCAACTTTAATCTTTGTACCATTCGTAACCATTCTTTTATATGAATTTTCATTTGATTTGTATTTATTTTTCTTCTTTTTTGCAGGTCAAGATCACTTCCTCCATTAAGTTTCTCAATACTATGTAAGATAGTACTTCTTGGCCTATCAGGGTAAATCAAACTACACATTTAATTTCTCCTTCTTCCAACTTTGAATAGGGAATTAGTTTCCAATTAAGTGTTGCTAATACACAAAGTTTATTTTAAAACTTTTTGGATGAAAAATAAAATTAAACAGATAAACATTCTTGATCACGGGATACATAGGCGTTAAATACAGCAACCCAACCCTAGCCTCCGCCATTGGCAATATCACTCCTGCTCTTACCTTCATCCTCGCCGTTATCTTCAGGTTTATTAATTTTAGCGTTCTCTTTATCATTTTCTTAATCATTGGAGTTTTGCAATTTTCAAACTTTTTCTGTTCTTTTATTTTTATTGAGATTTTCATTCATATGTCGGCAACTTAAAATTAATTTTTATGTTGTCAAAAAAAATAATTTTTATTTAGATGAACTCAGTCTTCTACGATGATTTTTATGTAGTACAACTTAATTTTCTTAAATTTAGATCATATTGGTTTTAAACTTAAACTATATTGATCAACTTCAATATATTATGCAAGCCAAGTTTTTCATTAGCGGCTACATCTATTTTTATATTTCCCTTTTAAAGCATACATTTGTTCAAGTTCTGTAAGATTAGAAAGTTTATAAAATATCGCACAATCACGAGCAATGAGACAAAAATATATCACGATCATAATATATGGTTACGGGTTTACCTCGTAGCAAGTGAGTTGGTCCCATACTTAACAAAGACTGTTTGCATTATTAGGCAAGTTGCGTATTAATCGGTCTTTCTTTCATTATATTTTTTTGGCAACCACGCATTTTTTTGGGTATTTAGAGAAGAAAAAAAACATATGGTTATGGATTAATTGGAACAAAGGAATGACATAAATCATTTTTTATTTGTGAAAAAAAAGAATGGAAAAAGTAACTTTTAAAGAAAAGAGCAGTGTAGCCAAAGTGATGGGGACAGTACTGTCATTAGTTGGCGCACTAGTGGTGGTACTCTACCACGGTCCACGTGTCTTTGTCGCATCTTCTCCGCCGTATCTAAACTTCCGTTCTCCGGCGTTATCATCTTCAAACTCCGACTGGATCATTGGTGGATGTCTTCTTACCATTAAAGACATCTTCGTTTCTGTTTCTTTCATCCTACAGGTAACATTTTTGATTCTAATACATAAGGAAATTTTTTTTTGTTTTTGAGCAATCCAGGAGTCCAGTGGGAACTGTCAACTGTGGTCTGAATTAACAAAAAACGTTATGACTCCTAATTATAATATTAATTTGAATTATTTTATTGTATTAAAATATATCGTAAACAACAATTCCTTTAGTAAAAGGCAACAAATTAGATGGCCATGAAAAAGGTGATCCCTAATCTTTTAGCTAGTCCGATAGTCTTCCGGGCCAGGTCTGTGAGCTATTAGCATTCGTTTGAATGCTGAATGCTAAATGCTAAAAATTTCGGTGTGAAATTCAATTTTAAACGATTTACAAATATATGAACAATTAATTTGAAGAAAAGAGGGAAAAAGTTGTAAAAATAATTTTAATTACCGTCAAATCGTTAACAAGAGATGCATACATAACAATAACATAGCCTATGAGATTATGAAACTTGATTCAACTAAATAACAAATGACCGGTTTATCTCATTCGAAAGTGATGTGTGAAACATCAACTCATTCCAGTGTTTCTAACTATATAAATATATAATGATTTTGTTTAAAGTGATATGTGAAACATCAACTCATTCCAGTGTTTCTAACTATATAAATATATAATGATTTTGTTTAACAAAAAAACTATATAATGATTTTGGGCAGGCACATGTAATGACTGAATATCCGGCACCATTTACAGTCTCCTTTTTCTATAGTCTGTGTGTTTCAATCTTGACCTTGTTGACTGGACTCGTAATCGAGAAGAACAATCCAAGCATTTGGATCATTCGATTCGATATAACTTTGATAAGCATTGTATCTATGGTACGTTCTTCTATAATCTATATAACTAATTTTAAAAGTTAATTCTAAACTTTCTTCGTTAGGATCATAACATAGTTTTATGTAAAGCATTACAGGGAATATTCACTCCAGTAAACTACGTGATTCATTCATGGACAGCACGTTACAAAGGGCCTCTTTACTTAGCGATCTTTAAGCCATTGTCGATTTTAATAGCAGTGGTTATGAGCGCGAATTTTCTCGGCGATTCTCTCTATCTCGGATGGTATATTCACCAATAATAGTCTTTATCCACTTATTTAATTTGTAAAGAAAAATAAATGTAATCATCTTTGGTTTTGTGCTTTATGTTGCAGTTTGATCGGAGGAGTCTTGATAACGTTAGGGTTTTACGCTGTGATGTGGGGAAAAGCTAATGAAGAGAAGACTCGGTTACTGTCACTTGTAGAAAAAGAGAAAACCCCTCTTCTGTTGAACCACAACCACGACCAACTTTAGTTTAAAAAGAAATTGGAGCCAATAAGGAACCAAGAAGAACAAATTGGAACCAATATGTACATTTTTTTCCGGGTCTGAACATATTACTTTGTATATCACTTTAGAAATAACTATCACTTAATGATTGCACACAACAGTGTATTAGAGGGCTACAAGAAAGAAATTTATGTTAATTTTATTAAAAAATTATAATCCAAGACTTTGTCTTTTTATTTTAGTTGACAAAATTTTGCAAATGTTCTAATTGTTTTTGTTCAGTTAGTTGAACCGTACAATTGTCTTCAAATTTCGTCGTAATAAACAGGAAAAAAAAAAGGAGAAATCAGGATCTCAAATTACGTGAGTGATGAGGGCCCGTGAAATTAATATTACTTTCTGATAAAATAATAGAGAAGTGTAGATTTTTGTTGTAATAAAAGACTGATTGGTTTCCTATGAGTAGACGTCAATTACTTTCACGTCATTGTCACTGTTGATGAGACTGATCGTCGGTTGCTGTAAACAAGATTTCAAACTGTATAATCTTGTTTGTTTGGGAAACTGGATAATTAGTTTTATCTTCCATCGAGCTAGAATTTGGTATAAATGTTTTAGACTCGCCTAATCGATTCGTCCATTATATAAGAAGCACAGTGCTTAAGCAAAGAGTATTCTTAAAGTCAACAAACATTACAATATGTACCACAAAAAATGTTCCTTTTTTAATCATACCATAAAAAGATAAGTGATATAGGAGATATTTTGGAGATTTTCACAAATTTCCTTTTTCTCTAATTATGTTTTTCCTTTTGGGTTTTGGATATTTTCTAGGGTTTTGTTTTCTATATAAACACTTTTAAGTTGTAGCCATGAGGCATATCATATCTTATTATTCTAATTAATCAAAGCAGAGAGCTTTTCTCTAATCTGGTGGATTTCCAGAGTTTTCTCTTCAAGTTCATGCTTGTGAACTTGAATTCAATCTAGGTTTAGTGCTTGCTATTCCTAGGGTTTTCCGACTGCGTCAAGTGGTATCAGAGCAGGCTTTCTCCTGTCTCTTTTTCGAGCTTGAACAGCTATGGGAGATCAACCATTGACCAAAGCAGATTTTCAGGGTTTTACCGTGGCTCTAACCTCGGCCCTAACTGCTTTGACTAATCAGATGAAAGTTTTAACCAATCAGACGGAAGCTTTAACCAACAAGGTTATCAAAGCCGGACAAAGAGAAAGGAGAGGAGAACGAATTAGGGTTCTACATGTTCAAGACAATAGTGTCGAATTTAGCAATCACATGAACATGCTAATCGATAGATTGAAGATAGCCGGCAAAAGTCAGAAAATAGACAAAGAAGGAGATTCAATTAGGGTTCCAAGAGATGAAAACAATTGTGTTGTTGTTATTGAAAACCCTAGTTCTCTTGAAGAAGACTTTGTAGAGAAAGAGATTGATCAACAGAATCTGCATGATAATAATGCTTTTCACACTAAGGCAGATATTTCATTATCCTATGAAATCCCAGAAGTGGAGAAGACAGAAGTTCCAGAAGGAGTGCTAGTGATCTACAAAGATTTTAAGAAACTGATTGCAGATGAACAAGGGAAGAAAAAGATTGATGTTGGCAAGCAGAAGGGAACCAAAGTTTTCAAAGAGGATGATGATTTAATTGTGTTCCTCCATAACAAGAAGTTTCAAGTTGTTACATACAACAAAGCACAACCTAGCAACTATGGTCAACCTTTTAAAGAAGATGTGATTATTATCCAGAAAAGAACTTGAGGAATAATAAGCTTCAACCTAGCAAATATGGTCCTTTCAAGGTGTTGCGGAAAATCAATGATGATGTTTATGTAGTGGCTCTCCAGTTTCTAAGACATTCAATGTGGTTGGCATTCATGAGTACCATGCATATGAGATTCTTAATCTAGAAGAGAACTCGAGGTCGAGTTCTTTAGAGGTGGAGGAGACTGATGTAGGAGATATTTAGGAGATTTTCACAAATTTCCTTTTTCTCTAATTATGTTTTTCCTTTTGGGTTTTGGATATTTTCTAGGGTTTTGTTTTCTATATAAACACTTTTAAGTTGTAGCCATGAGGCATATCATATCTTATTATTCTAATTAATCAAAGCAGAGAGCTTTTCTCTAATCTGGTGGATTTCCAGAGTTTTCTCTTCAAGTTCATGCTTGTGAACTTGAATTCAATCTAGGTTTAGTGCTTGCTATTCTAGGGTTTTCCGACTGCGTCAATAAGCTACAAAGGGATAAGACTCTCATTCAACACTTGGCTTCTTTCAATCACTTCCAAAATGGCCGGAGTCGAAACTCTCTGGCGGAGAGAGGCAATGTTCTTGACGGCGATGCTTGCGTCGGAAACCGGTATTGTCGGTATGAATACTCTGTTTAAAGCAGCGACTTCAAAGGGACTCAACTCTTACGCTTTCCTCGGCTACTCGTATCTTCTTGCTTCTCTTCTCCTTCTTCCTTTTCCTTTCTTCTCCCACAGGTTTCTACTAACTTTAATCTTTGGACCTTTCGTAACCAAAATTTCTTATGAATTTTTCATTTGATTTGTATTTCTTTTTCTTCTTTTTTTTTTGCAGGTCAAAATCACTTCCTCCATTAAGTTTCTCAATACTATGTAAGATAGGACTTCTTGGACTATTAGGGTAAATCCAACTACACAGTTATTTTCCTTCTTTTCCCAAATTTGAATATGGAGTTATCTTCCACTTAAGTGTTGCTAATATATAAATAATGAACAGATCAACATATGTGATCACGGGATACATAGGAGTTAGATACAGCAACCCAACCTTAGCCTCCGCCATTAGCAATATCACTCCTGCTCTTACCTTCATCCTCGCCGTTATCTTCAGGTTTATTAATTTTATCATTTTCTTGGTCATGGGATTTTGCAGTTTTCATACAAATTTTCATTTTAGATTTTCATTATTCTAGTTGATGGGTCCAAATGAAGTGTTTTGGGCATAATATTTCGGCAACTTAAAACTAACTTTTGTTTAGATCAGTTAACTCAATCTTCTACGATGATTTTTTTTTTATAAGTTCCATTCGACAACTATAATGATCAACTTCAATATATTTTACAAGCCAAGTTTTTCACTAACGTCTACATATATATTTTTTATATTTCCCTTTTAAAGCAAAAATTTATGTATTCAGGTTCTGTAAGATGATAAGTTTTATAAATATCGCACAGTCACGAGCAATGAGACACAAATATATCACGATCACAATATGTAGTTAACTCGTAGTAAGTGAACTGGTCCCGTACTTGACAAGGCAGCTTGCATTATTAGGCAAGTTGCGTATTAATCGGTCTCTCTTTCATTATATTCTTTGGCAACCAGGTTTTTCTTTGTTTTTGGCTTTTGGGGGAGAAAAAACAAACTATATGGTTATGGATTAATTGGAACAAAACATGACATAATCATTTTTAATTTGTGAAAAAGGATGGAAAAGTTAACTTTCAAAGAAAGGAGCAGTGTAGCCAAAGTGATGGGAACAATATTGTCATTAGTAGGCGCACTTGTGGTAGTACTCTACCATGGTCCACGTGTCTTTGTCGCATCTTCTCCGCCGTATCTAAATTTCCGTCGGCTTCCTTTGCCTTTATCATCTTCAAATTCCGACTGGATCATTGGTGGATGTCTTCTTACCATTAAAGACATCTTCGTTTCTGTTTCTTTCGTCCTACAGGTAACATTTATGATTCTCATACATACATAACATATTTTTTTTTTGTTATGAGCAACGAGGACCAGTCCAGTCCAATGGAAACTGTGGTCCAAAATCAAGAAACTTGATTCAGCAAATGATCGGTTTATATTATACGAAAATGATATCTTCATATATCAAACATCAATTCATTCATTATGTCATGTTTTGGGCAGGCACATATAATGACTGAATATCCAGCAGCATTCACAGTCTCCTTTTTCTATACTCTATTCGTTTCAATATTGACGTCGTTGACTGGACTCGCTGTCGAGAAGAACAATCCAAGCATTTGGATCATTCGAATTGATATTGCCTTGATAACCATTGTAACTATGGTATGCTCTCTTTATATATATATTTTAGTTCTCTATATACAACTTAAGAAGTTGAATAAAAACTTCCACGTTTTGATCTTAACATAGTTTTCATGTAAAACATTTCAGGGAATATTCACTCCAGTATACTACGTTATTCATTCATGGACAGTACGTTACAAAGGACCTCTTTACTTAGCGATATTTAAGCCATTGTCAATTCTAATAGCAGTGGTTATGAGCGCAATTTTCCTCGGCGATTCTCTCTATCTCGGATGGTATATTCATCAATAATAGTCTTGATCCATTTATACATAAAATATCAAAAGAAAAAAAAATCATCTTCGGTTTTTGTGCCTTATGTTGCAGTTTGATCGGAGGAGTCTTGATAACGTTAGGGTTTTATGCTGTGATGTGGGGGAAAGCAAACGAAGACAAGTCTCGGTTACTGTCACTTATAGAAAAAGAGAATATCCCTCTTCTATTGAACCACGACGACGATCAAATTTAGTTAAAAAAATAAATTGCAACTAAGGAGAAAAAAATTGTGTACAATTGTATATGCATAGTATTGGTGGTATTGGTGAATATACCAATTAGTCAAAAAAGTTTTTGTTAATTTAAGAAAAAGTTATTTGGTTAACAAAATCGAAGATGGTAATTTTCTGGTTGGTTACAATTGTTTCTTGTTAAAATTGTTATTCTAATTTTTTTTCTATAAATGGTAATGTTTTTTTTTTAGATTCTCAAATGTTGTTACTAATTTATGAATCTGATACAGCTAGTATCATACTATGCGATTGTTCTCACTAACCATTTTAATAAGATTTTTAATAGAATATAATGACTCTTGTAGGGCCGACCACAACTAGATTAAAGAACTACGCTGGATTGTTATAATGCTCTCTCATTCCACACACTAGAGTACTCTCTGTCTTTTCTGACAATGGCCTCCGTGGATCTCCATCGGAGAGACGCTGTGTTACTGACGGCGATGTTGTCGACGGAAACTGCCAATGTCGCAATGAATACTCTGTTTAAAGCGGCAACATCTAAAGGCCTTAACTCTTATACCTTCCTCGTCTATTCTTATCTCATTGGCTCCCTTCTTCTTCTTCTTCCTTCTCATCAGTTCTTCTCTAACAGGTTAAACAATAACGTTTTTAAGAAAATCTCGTTGGACCTTAATAAACCAAATTAATTAGTTTTGTTATGTCGAAAATTTTCATTTGATGTTTTGTCTAAATTTTTGCAGGTCAAGATCACTTCCTCCACTAAGTTTTTCAATACTTTGTAAAATAGGACTTCTTGGGCTACTAGGGTAAAGCCAACTACACTTCTTAATCTTATTCTTCTTTTTATTTTGGATATGAAGTTATGTTCCTAATTATTATAACTTAGCAGATCTACGTACCAGATCACTGGATTCATTGGCATCGTATACAGCAACCCAACATTATCTTCCGCCATTAGCAACATCAATCCTGCTATTACCTTCATCCTTGCTGTTATCTTCAGGTTAGTCGCGTCATTTTCCTTTGATTTGTTTTTTTTTATATATATAATCAAATATATACGTAGTGATAGTGGTAGGAACATGTTTAACAACTTTTGAGATATTATATATATATATATTGTTATCCAGGAATATAATTCATTACAATTATGATTATTGAGTTGGGGTAGAATTTTTCAGTAGGTTAAGACAGCTTAACGATCAGCCGTTTGCAATTTCAAATGTTAAAAACAAAGTCCAGTAATTCCCTAGGTGATGATGTTACATAATTAATCTTTTCAAAAAAAATATTTAGCAGTGCATTTTTTTCTTTTTGCCGTTTACAAATTTATACACGTGACACGCATACAACCAGATTTAAATCCCGGTCGAATATGTGTATATTAATTTTTTAACGTATTGTTAGGTGTAAACATACATCAAGTTGAGTACTGGGTAACATGATTATACAGATTTGCGTATCAACAGTATTGCACAACTAGTCCATTTGAGTAGTTGGAACTTCTTGGACGGACCTAAATTGTATTGTCCCATACGTGACAGTCTTGTTTGCATTATTAGATAGGGCCCTTATATATATTTCGGTTGTGATGACTGATAATGGTTTAGCAATGGATTGAATAAAAACATACATGTATATTTCTTTTTGTCAAGATTCAAGATGCCATATTAATTAGTAAACAAACGAAAAACTGTAATGAAAGGCGTTTGATTTAAATACTTAAAACACATATTTTATTGAGAAATTTGCGTGTATGACCCAAATACTGATCGTATTTAGGTAACAAGGAATACATACTTTTTGGTACATGCAACTTTTTTTTAATACCAAAACACCCTTTCTCTCTCCTCACTTTATTCTTTTTCCTTGTTTACTCCGCATGCCTCTCTTTTTCTCTCTCTTTCTCTTCTCTCCCGATTATTCCTCTCTTCTATTCTCTCTCGACTTTGATTGAATGACGGCGGGGATGATAACGCGGCGACGACGACACGACGGCGACGACGACACGACGGCGACGACGACACGACGGCGATGACGACCTGGTGACAATAAGGCGGCAACGACGACACATGGACAACGCAGCAACAACGATGCAGCGACGAGATGGTGACAATGACGGCCACGACAAAGACGACACTCATCTTCACTTACAAACACTGAAGAGAGGATTCTCCAATCATGGATGCAAAATCTGATCTGGCATAATTTTTAAAGAAAGCTTCAGGTGAAAGACTAATTTCGTTTTGGGATATCATTTTTTTAACATAGTACAATATTATTTGAATGTACTATTTCTTTTAATAACCAGTTATTTTTGTTTGTATCGCGCTAAACAAAATTGTAACACAATATATCATTTTTTTTGTAACATTGTACAATATTATTTTAACATACTATATATTTTAATAACTAGTTATCTTTGTTTGTAGCGCGCTAAACAAATTTGTAACATGAAGAAAAATTTGTTTGATTTATTGTTTTGTTATCCATCTAACATGTTTAATATCCTGTAAAATATAAAATTAAATGTAAATATTCATGTATACATGTAATTCAGTAATTGTTAGCATGTTTCAAAAATGTGTATCTCGTTAATATTGTTGTTATTCATTTAACATATTTAATATCCCGTAAAATTTAAAGTTAAACCTAAATTTATATGTATACACATGATACAATAGTTATTAGCAGGTTCCAAAAATATGTAATATCAACAAATAAATTAGAAATTTTGAGATAGAGAAATAGAGAGAGGGCCCACATGTTACAATGTGTCATTTTTGTTAGGGGTTTTTAGTCTTTAAACACACACTAAGTATATACGTATGCCAATACTTCCCTATTACCTAAATACGCCCACTATACTTCCTTTTCTCCTCATTGACTCTATTTTATTTGTGAAAAAAAAAAGAATGGAGAAAGCATCTCTCAAAGAAAGGAGCAGTGTAGCCAAAATGCTGGGAACATTAGTGTCACTAATTGGCGCACTTGTGGTGGTTCTCTACCACGGTCCACGTGTCTTCACCGAATCTTCTCCGCCACATCCACAACTCCGTCAGCTTTCTCCGCCGTTTTCATCATCAAACTCTGATTGGATCATCGGTGGATCTCTTCTAGCCATCAAAGACACTCTGGTTTCTGTTGCTTTCATCCTCCAGGTATACTATAAGTTTTCCTTTTTTTCTTCTTCTCATACATACAAAACTAGTTTGGTAATTGAATTTTATTTTTTTGCTTCAAATCCGTTGTGGAAGGCAAATTCAAGAGTTTATAGTTAATTATACTAACAAGTAAAAAATGAAATGAAATAGTAGGTCAGATAAATGTTTGATCTTGATATATATACACATCCAAAAAAAAAAATTACCAATATTATCGTAACTAATGAATATTTGACTTGGACAGGCACACATAATGAATGAATATCCAGCACCATTGACGGTCTCTTTCATCTATTTTTCATTTTCATCAATCTTGATCTCGTGTATCGGATTCATAGCAGAAAAGAACAATCCGAGCATGTGGATCCTTCGGTTTGATATTACGTTGCTTTGCATATTATTTGGGGTACCTCATCAATAATTATTAAGTATCTATTAGAATGATCATTTTCTTGTTTATTTCAATTCTAAAATAAGTTATGTATGTATTGCATGTTTTTTTTTTCAGGGAATATTTAATCCAGCGTACTACGCGATTCATTTGTGGGCAGTGCGTAATAAAGGACCTGTTTACTTAGCAATATTTAGGCCTCTATCGATATTAATAGCAGTGATCATGGGAGCGATTTTTCTTGGAGATTTTCTTTACCTCGGCAGGTATATTATAAACCAATATTCATCGGACATGTACATATGTTTATAGACAAAAACATCTAATCGTTTCTGGTTTTGTGGTTAATGTTTTTTTTCTAAACTAGTTTTGTGGTTATATGTTTATGTTACAGTTTGGTCGGAGGCATTTTGATATCATTAGGGTTTTACACTGTGATGTGGGGGAAAGCAAAAGAAGAGAAGGCAAAATTGTTGTCACTTTCAGAGGAAGCTCCTCTTCTAATCAATAGCAAAGACGACCAAATTTCAGTTTAAAAGAAAAATTTGAAACATCCGTTTGTAAATTGTGTTTATATACTTTACATTGGTTGGGATTACAAACAAAACTTTACTGGATGCACTTATTTGGTGACAAATTACACATTACACATGTTACGAACACAAATCTAAAAAAAGTAACATGAACAAGTAAAAAGCAATGAGTTGATCACTTTTCAGTGATATTAGCGATAGTTTGCAACTCTTTAACACAAGTATGTTACGAACACAAAACTTAAAAGTAAGACGAACATGAAATTAAAAGACGTAAAAGAATGATAATTTTTCAATGTATATTAGCAATCATCTTGCAACTCCAAACAACCAAAACAAAATTAAAGGATATGAGCCAATAGCCATTTCAGTTTAGTGGATATTAGATAAACTTTATTTTATTTTATTAGTTTCCTTGCATTTGAGTGTGTTTCTGATTTTTTGAAAATCTAAATAGCGTGTGAATGTGTGAATGATGTTAATCGTTTTGCTCGTTTGTGATGTTGCGTTTGAGTTTCGTTTTGTGTTGTGGTTGTCTTTGAGTGTGTTTTGAGATTCATTTGTATTGTGTGTAATGTTATTGTTGTGCTCGTTTCTTATGTTGTATATTCTCTTCAACTATTTTCTTTGTTTAAGTAAGTGTTGTGTGCTCGACTGTGTAATTATTATAGAGTGTGTCCAAACCAATCTTATTATATAAAGCGCACAACATGGTTGCGACACATAAGATTTTTATAAAATATAAGATTGCGACATGTGTCACTTTTAATATTACATTCGTTAAGATCGTGACACATGTATTGAAAAAAAAGGAAAAAAAAAATAAAGAGAAATTTTAATCTTTTATAATAAAAACGAAAATTTCTATAATAAATTGAAAATATTGTATGTCTTGGGAAAAAGGAAAAAAAAATTAAGGGAAAATTTAAATCTTTTATAATAAAAACGAAAATTTATATAATAAATTGAAAATAATGTAATAAAAATACCTATTAATACATAGAATAGGTATGTAAACTAAATATCCTAAAACTTTATGGAATAGGTTACACAAACCCCTATTTTAAAAATTCCTATTAGTACATGAAATAAGTATGTAAACTAAATATCATAAAACTGTATGAAATTGGTTACATGAACCCCTATAAAAATAGAGCTACTGTATTCTATTTTTCTCATTCACAAACTCATCAAAGCAAATTCAACAAATTTCTTTGATTCTCTTTCTCTAATTTTAAAATCATCTTAGAAAGTTCAAGAGAACAGTGGAAATTATTTGTTTATAGGTCAATTGGATCGAAATCAAAATTATCACCATACTATAGTACGTATTATTCGAAAGTGGGAAGCTAGAAATCCTGAAGAAAATAATATTCTTATGGGAGTTGAGCTTCTATTACTAGATGAAAAGGTTAGTAACATCTTATTATATTGATATAGACAATCTTATTATAACATTGATTAACATTAAAGTTTTACTTTTGTTTGAAACAGAAAACACAATTCAAGTTTTTGTGCATCATTCACTACTTCGAAATTTTGGAGATCAGATGGCCGAAGAAAACATTATCGAAATTTGTAATTTTAATCTGCAGTCTGCTGATAAATAAAACTTCTATTACTTGATGAAAAGGAGGAAAAATAACTCTCACTAAGAAAAGGAGGAAAAATAACTCTTACTAAGAAAAGAAAAAAAAACGAAAATCAAAGAAAGAAATAAATTTTACATCCATTACTAAAAGGAAAAGTAAAACATATTTCAAATACAAAAAGGAAAAAAAAATAATAATATATAGTATGCTATAGTCTTCATGATTTAATTGTGTGATTCTGTTTTTGATTAAACTTCTCTCTCATTAAGAAATAAATATAATGTATTTGAAAGTTCATGATATAAAAGAAGATCAGTTGGATCCAAATCAAATTATTGTTGCTACTTGTGTCTAATATTTTGAAAACAAGTGTTAACACAAGAAAATTGGAAAAATGTATAAAAATAAAAAAGCGAACAAAATAATTAGAAAACAAGTAACTAATGGCCTGAATTAAAAACAAAACTGAAAAAATAATATATAGAAAACTAATAAAATAATTATCGAGCAACTAACTAATATTAAAAGGAAAAATTTATATGAACTGATATTCTAATTTTATCATAGTTTAATTTTTTGTTAGGTAAAAAATTATTAAAAAAAAAATCATCAACCAAAATCTCTTCAATGGAATAATAAAATTTTCACGAATTAATCAATCAATCAGACTTACACATGTGTAAGTCTTTCAATTTTAGATAAAAGTAAAAAGATAACAAATTAATTCATTTTTCGTATCATGAATTCAGAAAATATGTCAATTATAATAAAAATGTAAAAAGATTACCAATCTAATATTATTTAGAGGTATTTTATCGGGTTTTAATACTAATCTACTTACTTTTAATTGTTTAAAGTGTCAAATTTATTTAATATTTTTCTATGACTTATTTCAAAAATTGTATAATAAACCCGCTATACGTGGGCTTAATCTAGTTTTATATATAAATATTATGAGGCAATACAAATTTTGTCATTTATTATTTGCAGCTCTAAATGATATTGTTAAAATGGTTCTACATCCTTAAAATAATGTTCAGCACTAACATACTATGTCCATTTTCTACCATATCGAGCATAGAAGAAGTAAATGCGCCTTTTTTTTTGCTTCTCGAGTATTTGTCTTAAGCATAGTACATGTATACAAGCTATTTGCAGCGGCGCAAGCAATTGAGTTCTCGCTTGGATGCCATGCAAGATGCAGCAACTTTGTCGCGTAATCAAGAGAACTTTTATTACAACAATTGTTTTTACGAGTTTCTCACGGTTTGTCCTAACAGCAACAAGAAATTAATTCTGTGAAAAAAGAAAGAGATGAAATTTTGTGTAATTTATCACAGTAGCAATAAATTGAGAACTGAGAAAGGGGTTTCTTGAAAAAGGAAAGGCCGGCCTTAGTTATATAGGCTCTGTGTAACCAAATTATAGCGTGCATAAGAAAGCAAAGCGTTGTTGTTTACGTTTGAGTCATTAGGTATTTAGGTTTGGACTTTGGAGTCAACAAGTCAATGATATATTTAATAGAATTTTTTGAGCCATATCCGTTATCCGAAATATGCAGTCCTAGTTTGTTAATAGCTTTTGTTTGTTGCCTGGATGTATATCCGAAATATTCAGTGCGCCTTGAGGGAATAGGAACATGTCGCCTAAGATAAACCACAACACAAATTCCACTCTAACTCTTAATGGCTAGACCAAGTTTACCTCATTGGGTTTCTGCTTGCTTCCTAGGTTGCAGTCTCGTTAGTTGCCGGGAAAACACCAAACACCAGACAATCTAAAGATCGTATTTCAAAAATGTATTTCACCTTGACAGTATCAATATAATTCCAGATGACAAAAGTGAGGTCCTATATTTGGCAAAACTCAATTAAGAAAGTTCAAAAAAACAAAACTTCTTGGATGTCAAACTACGACTACTCTTGTTTATTTCTTAAAAAAAAAAATGAAATCTCCTTTTTGCAAACTATTTTTATATATATACTAAAGATAGCAAATGAATGGAGTACATAGATATTTTGTATTTTTCCCTCCTTTGTAAACTATCCTATAGATACTTATTACGGATTACTCTTTGTTTTTCCGGGTCAAACTACGAATTATTCTTATTTACTTCTTAAAAAAGAAACGAAAACTCTTTATATATATAACATGCATGCAGATGATTACAAAAGAAAACAAATCCCATACGAAAAAGACGAAAGAGATATTATGGTCAAACGTGTACAACTTGTTTGCCTTATCACTTTTGTGATGATCATTATGTTGATTTCAACAGGTAATAAACATTATTACATATGATTATTTCACTAATGTTTTTCATTAGTCGTTTGTATTTGCTATTGACTTCTCAAATATATGCACAATAACACCCCTTTAAACTTTTTATATATCAATTTTTTACCATCTATTATTATTATTATTATTATTATTATTATTATTATTATTATTATTATTATTATTATTATTATTATTATTATTATTATTATTATTATTATTCAGTGAAACCAAAACCGGAAACGAAGAAAAGCCGGAACCCTGCACCGCGTCCATGTAAAGTACAAGACTATACTCTTAGGAGGGGTATTTATATGTCTCCTGAAGAACGGTGCGTACACTTTTGCACAGCGAGATATTATTACGACTTCGGAAAATATATACGTACAGAAAAAGGCAAAATATTTTGTGAATGCACATTAGATGCCCATAAACTAGATATATATGGCCAAAAATGTAAAAATTAATTCTGATTCAACTGACTACTTGATATTAATTATTCTTGTAATAATTGACGAGGTAATCGTCAGTGAAAAGTGAAAATGTTTGATTAAAATTTGGTATGTTGGTTGGGTCTGCCTTACAGGCTTATAGCTCATATTTTGTTTTTACACATTTCATTGTTTATCTTAGATATGTTTTATCTATTTGTTTCTCAACGTCAATTTTTCTTTTCTATTATCTCAAGTATAAATGTATAATAAATTTGGGATTAATGGGTTTGTATCTTGAAAAAAAATATAATAGATATAATATGGAAATTTTTAAAATGTGGAGTATGCAATGTACGATAGAATGCAGACACTTGTTTAAAAAAATATACTGAATGCAAAAGCTGATCATAACCAGTATGTTTTTGAGAGAGAGAGAGAGAGAGAGACCTCTACGCGTTATATTGCATAAGGATCTGGATGGCCTCGAGGGGGAATTGGAACATGTCTCCTAAGATAAGCCACAACACAAATTCCATCTCATCAACATTAAACATTGAGAAGAAGGAGAAGATTCAGAACAATAACTCTTAATGGCTTTACTAAGTTTACCTCGTTGGGTTTCTGCTTGCTTCTAAGGTTGCAGTCTCATTACTTCCCGGGGAAACACCAAACACTCGGAACAGATTGCTGGATAGCGTATGAAAGCAAAGGAATGATTATACAATAGTCATTTGAAACTGCGAATAACAGATGCTCTGTTTTCCTCGGGGCATACCTGTAAGAACCTGTAGCTGCTCGCATTCCATTGCCACTTATACTGTAAAGCCCCAACCAGGCTTACTTGGCCAAAGCATCAAGTTGTCTCGTAAAAACCTTTTAAAAACATTTCCCTTGAGCCATCGGTCTCGCGCCCTAAACTTAACACACCTGCACACACTGAAAAGGGAAAAAAAGGAGGGGTGAGTAATGAATTACTCAGTGAGGAGATCATATCCGACAACTGGAAAACATAATAAACATTTCTAATATCATACCACAATCAACAAAACATATAAACCTAGACACTTAGCAATCATATACCCTTGCTATAATGCAAGGTAACCATTCATCTTTAGATTCAGTCATTCTCGTAATAACTCATAACCTCATGCTTGGAGGCAGCCGTAGCTCATACACTCTCATACCGGGCTCGTCAGCCGTTCATGACCTGCATGTAACCTGTCGGCCCATCACAGTCCAGTTTCGAGGGAAGACCACGGCCCGTAGCTCGATTCTTCCTCTCTTATTCATACATACATATCATACCATATCATATCATACATACCATGCAATCATATCATCATATCAGGTTATATTATACCATATTATACTCATTCATATTTCATATCAATATTATCATAGAGCATATCATTATAGAACTTAACTCTAGCAAGAAGATCTAAGCTTACATGCCATGAATCATGTAACATAACAAAAGAAATATAAAGTATGCTTCCACAGATCACACCCTCACCTTAGCCACTTCATGTCGAAGGCAAAACATATTTCCTCCTTTCTTCTCCTTTGGACAGATTCTCAGTCTCAGCTTTAACATCATGTTTCTCCATGCTTCTTAACTCCAAACCGGTTCTACTTCTACTGGGACGTAGATACTTGAGTCTAGTAAGCTCCTGCCATGAATGATCTCAATCCGAGCTCATATGCCCAACCAAACATTACAAGTCGTCAGACATATCACACTGCTTCTCACTGTGCCAAACAGGTTCGGAAAGACACGCATAAATAACAAACTGACCGTTACCTTCTGAATCCCACCGTTGATTATGAACTTGAATATATCCCCATGCCAGATTACAAATATCAGCTCGATCGGACTTCATTTAAACCTCCAAACGATCACTTCAAAATTATGCAGCGAAACTGTTTTTCTGGAAAACTCAGACTTAGATGATTTCGGTCCAACTTGCATTGCGATTTGCAGATGAGTTGTAACTTCAATTGATGAACCGTTTTCTCTCGTGAAATCTCCAAAACGTTCTCTTTCCAGAGACATCTCATTCGTAGTCTAAATCATTTTCCTCCGGTCGTAATAGTCCTCCAAAGTATGCTTCACACACACTGTTTTCTTGAGAATAAATTGCAGGTTTGTCAGCAATTTCTTGGCCAAGAAGCAACGCCTCTAAAATGCACCTCTGGTAGAACTAGGGTTCCGATTTGACTTATGTGTACTCCTGGGTTGCTTTTGGTCATGCCTAAACCATCTTCGAACCTAATTGACACCTCCTCTGCAGATGACAAGCCTTCAAAGTGTCGTCCTCCACACAGTCTTAGTTTTGCATCTCCACAACTTAAATGTTAGTCAGATCTTCATTGTCACGCTTGAAAGACCACTGCTTCCTCACAACCTTCCACTTTCGCCTCCGGATCTGCCTCGCTGTGTCAGATCAGAGCTCCGGTCGCACCGCTACGTTTCCTTCCTCACGTGCATCGTCTAATTCTTTTCTTCTTTATCTCTGTTTTGCTTTTAGCCTCTGCTGCAACTAGGTTACTGATAATAAATCCACCATAACTTCTCTGCCATGACCAAACCACACAACTATGATTAACCTCGCCGTCGTCACCTCCGTAGTTGTTACCTCTCCACCATCTTTTCCGCTTTCTTCTCCTCTTTCTCTCTTCTGCCTTCTCTTCTCTCTCTCATCTCACCACAACATTCACGCTCTCTCTTTCTTTGCATATATGACGGCTAGGGTTCAACAATATGAGATACTTAACACACACAAACCCTGTTGTTTCTTAGAATGAGTTAATCCACTTGGGCCTCAATTGGCTTTATAACGAATTGGGCTCAAGTTAAACATAGGAGCGGGAGCAGGGTGTTACATATACAGCACTCGAACTTATTGGATCAAATCTCTAACAAGCTTAGAGGAATCAAATCTCTATATAGCTTTGTTAGTGTAATGAGATTTTGCACTATGTGTACCTTTCTTTTCCTTTTGTTGTATTAATCAAGTTTTTTTTTTTTAATTTAGTTACATCTCTCTTCCATCTCCACATCAATAATATGCTCCCTGATAATGAATACAAAACAGCGATTGTACGTAGAGTTTTATATGATGCTTGTGACACAAGAAAAATAAAAATAAAAATGAATGTATAGATGTTGTATTCGACCATTGTACATAATATCTCGTGTTCTCTATAACTCTGCTCCATCTGGTAATTGGAAGGTTTATATAATGGTAGTGTGAATGAATCCATAACATTACTCAAAGCAGTTACAAAAGATAAACAAAAAACTATAAAATGCTTTGAGTGACAACGGGATATGCATCAATGCAATGGTGTAGAGAAAAGCAAATGATGATGATACAACAAACAAACACTATACAAGCAAATGGTGTGATGGAAGCAAACAAACAGATGAACGAACACTCACTCTCTTTCTCTCTCTCTCCTTATTACCAATGAACAAAAGAAGATATATCACATAACACAGAAGATCTGGAGAAGAACAATGACTTCTTGCTTCAGACAAAGCTCAGCGACAATTTAGACCTCGATTTAGTTCCAATGCTATCCAGCTTCCGGCTTTAGGTCAAGGTACTCACTCTTGTCAGTGTCTGTGCTGTTCCTAGGAGGATCTGAATCTCTTGTTGTCCCGTTTTGACTCTTTCGTCTTCTTCTATCCTGAAAATTCTCACAAAAATTGGTAAAGCTTTTCAACAAACCAAACTCAAACAAAAACAGATCTAATATTTTTTCCTCTGTTCATACCTCTCTAGGAATTGGATATTCGTCGGACTCAAGCATACGAGAAACTTGGCGCACCCTCGGTCGTTTCTCGGACATTGGATCAACACATCTCAGAGCAGTCAAGAGTGTTTTCTCTAAGGCACTCGTAGATGGTTTTGTGTTGAGGTTCGGGTCAATCACTTCTTCTGATCGTCTTTGTTGGACTATCATCTTCAACCACTCCACCAAATGTACCTACAAAATGAAAATCAGAGAGCTCTCGTCAGGTATGAACGTCTATGTGTTATCAAGGTTTCTTATGAAAATGTTTACCTCAGGTGATGGACGAGCATAGTCTAATGGAGATCTACCAGTTATAGCTTCCAAGAGCACAACTCCAAAGCTGTAGACATCACTTTTCTCATACTCTGGAGCTACATGACTGAATATGAAAAAAGTAGTTATTTAGTTAGTTATTTCCCAAGAGCAACAATATTCAAGTCTGAAAAGTGTAGTAATCAGAGAGGCCACAACTTCAACTCACCCAAAGGTACCCATAACTCTAGGGAGTATCCGAAGAGAAAATCTAACTAGACCATTACGAAATGACTGTAAGAGAAAATCAGCTGAGTATCCGCTGTGATTCTTGGTATGAGGATCCTCGTGTACTTTTGCCGACTAGTTTGTATACCTGCAAATCGCTCGCGACTCTGATACTTGACGGCAAATCGGTTTTTGATGATATCAGTGTTTATGATGATATCGGGGAGCTTCTTAAATCAGTAACCTCTGTCAAACGCCTTTCTTTATGCCCATCACTCTTTCAAGGAGAGGTAATTCTGCTGTTTCCATCTAATGATTCAACACGAATTCCTTCTTCCTCTCTTGTTATTTCTGCGTATCCTGCTGGTACTATCTTTAATCAGCTGGAACATCTGGAGCTAGATATAAACTACTATGACTGGAAGGATTTACTTGTCAACTTGCTCCAAGATTCTCCTAAACTTCTTAGTTGACTCCTTTTCGATTTAACAAGCACACTATGGCGTGGTTTTATTCACCGTCTCTTTTTTTTTCCATCTCAGGGCGGCTGTCGGGAGGAGTTTGAGGAATCGTTTGATTGGGACAATGACTCTCTTCCTAACTGAATGTTTGTTGGAGAGTCTTGAAAGTTTCAAGTTTCAAGGGCACGACGGATCAAGAGACCATAGAGAGATTTCTTGAGCTTTCTCTTCAAAAATGCATGTTGCTTGACGTCTTCGTCAATCTCATCCGTGGTAAAGTTCCGCAGTAGAAACTGAGATGATCAACGAGTTTGTTTCTGGATTTTAAGCTTGTTTTGTCGTCAAGGAACTACATTATTAGGTGTTTAACCGAATGTAGACAACTTGCTTTTGAACAAAACATGTACCTTACTTGCTATCATGTATGGTTAATTCTACCTTCTGGTTTCCTACCTTGTGCGTTGCCTCTCAAGTCTGTTTAAAAAGAAGAAAAAATTGAATTCAACCAGCTCTAGGGATGTCAAAATTAATGAATTCATCCAACCCATCCAATCCATTAGCCTAAATAGGTTTAAAATTTGGATACAAATGGATTCATGGGTAAACTCGATTGATGGATCAATTGGATTTGATTGAAATGGTTAAAATTATATTAGTTTGATGGACTGAGATGATTAACCAATTGATTGAGAAAACGTGATTTTGAGGTTTTGGCGAGAAAACGTCATCTTGAGATTTTGACAGAAAAACGTCATCTTGAGATTTTGACAGAAAAACGTGATTATGAGATTTTGACCAAAAACAAAAAAACGTGATTTTGAGATTTGGCGGGAAAACGTGATTTTAAGATTTTGACGGGAAAAAAATGATTATGAGATTTTGACGGAAAACGGGATTTTGAGATTTTGACCAAAAAGCATGATTTTACGATTTTTGCAAATAAATGTGATTTTGAGATTTTGACGGAAAACATGGATGTATTTGCAATGCAAAACACGTCCAGATACGTCCAAATATTTGCAAATACATTTTGCCAAAACGACAACTAATTTGAAATAGATGGAGTATTACATAAAAAATTTACATATGTTTGCAAGAATGGAATGTAATTTAATTTTCTACTTTATATGAAATAAATATTTGATGAAAATGATATTGTAATTGTAGAGAGTTAATGTGGTATTTATTGATAAAAATTATGTTTGTTGATTTTAATTGACAAAAGAATATATATGAAAAGATAAAATAGATGTTAAATTAAAAAAGAACACATGTCAACAATTTAAAGTGACACATGTCAACCTCTCATGAAGTGAGAAAAACGGTAACCACCTAATATTAAAATGATGATATTGTAATTGTAGAGAGTTAATGTGGTATTTATTGATAAAAATTATGTTTGTTGATTTTAATTGACAAAAAAATATATATGAAAAGATAAAATAGATGTTAAATTAAAAAAGAACATATGTCAACAATTTGAAGTGACACATGTCAGCCTCTCATGAGAAAAATGGTAACCACCTAATATTATAATAGATAGATAGATAGATAGATAGATATATAGATAGATTACTATATAATTTTCTCCTTTTAATGATTCTTTTGCTTTAGTTTTTTTTTTTAATTAATTCTCATAATTCCATGTACTCATCATCATCTTCGCAATTGAGAATTAGGACCTTATTGTTTAGAACTTTGGTTTTAGGTTGTGATTGTTGGATTTTGGTTGTAAAGAATTTGGCATTAGAGACTGTAACTGTAACTTTTAAAAATAATGAAAATCTAATTGGTAACATAAACTGTAATGTTACTTTTAAATTTTATTAAAAAAAAAGATTGTCAAAAAAAATTTCCTTTTACAAGAGCATGAATATCTTCTAATTAGTTAACTTCTTTTAACGTAACTAATTAAAATATAATTTTAACATTAAAATGATTATTTTTTTAAGAAAATAATATTTTAACTATAAACTATATGAAAATAGATCTTAAAAGGATAAGAAAAACAAAATTATTGAAATAAAATTAATTTTGTGTTAAAAATAAGTTTTTGGTTTTTTTGGAGGAGAAAGAAAAATAAAAGTAATTAAACTAAAAAAAATCTTAGAAAAAAAGAAGGAGAAAAAATAAAAGTCTTGAAAAAATTATTTAAAAAAAAAATCAAACCAAAGAAGGAAAAATGAAAAAGGGACTTTCAATACTTCAGAAAAAATTAAAGTCATGAAAGTCTGAGATAAAAAAAATTGTAAAGACTTTTAAAGCTCTCACAGTCTCAGCACCAGTCAGGCCCTTAATCCTCCCTTCCCCAAAAACAATTCTCTCCCTTTTCCTTCAATTTCTCGCTGTCAAAGCTTTACCTTCTCCACCACTATCACTCCCGATTTGCTCTTCCTAGGTCTTCTCTCCAATCGTAACTCCTAGATCTCTGTTTCACGTCTCCTGGGCACCTTCTCAATTTCTTCCTCGAATCTTCAATTTCCCGACGAAATCAAATGTCAGAAGGGTTCGCGATCGAGCTCTACTTCGACCCAGCGCTCGAAAACCAAGTCTTGAAAGCTTGGAACGTCTTCGCTCGCCGTCAAATCAGCACCAAACTGATCAACACCGAGTCTCGCCCCCACATAACCTTGTTCTCCACTCCCTTCGTCGACTCGACGAAGCTCGAACCCATCATCAAATCCTTCGCGTCGAGGCAGGAGCCGCTCTCGCTCTCCTTCTCCTCCATCGGAAGCTTCTCCAGCGACAACAACGTGCTCTTCCTCTCGCCGACGCCGTCTCTCTCGCTCCTCCAGCTTCAGGTCCAGCTATGCGACGCGGTGAAGAAAGAAGGCGTCGAGATCGGCGAAGAGTATCGTCCCGATTCGTGGGTTCCGTTCTGTCCCGTGGCGCTCGAGGTGCCTAAGTCTCGTATGGCGGAGGCTTTCTCTGTTCTGAGGGATTTGAAGCTTCCGGTGAACGGTTACGCCATGGATGTTGGTCTCGTTGAGTTCTCTCCGGTTCGTGAAGTCTTCTCTTTTGCTCTTGGTAACAATTTGGAGTCTTGATATCAATTTGCTATGTATTCTCAGGGTTTGATGATTTTTAGCTTATTGGGTTTGTGTAATTCCTCTGGTTTAGATTATATGAAATGTTAACTATTGAACACAATTGGGTTTCTGAGGAATAGTTTGAAGAATTGCAATTCATCAATTCTCAGTTCCTTGTGTACAAAAAGTCTCGATCTTTAACTCCAAAAACGATCTTGATGATCTCGTTGTTGCTGGAATGTAACAGTGAAGATGGTTGGTTACAAAAGTTTAGCAATTTTGTTTCTTTGATCAGGTTTTTTCCGTAAAAGATTGATCTTTTGGATCTGCAGAACTTCTCCATTCGTTTGGATTACATTTACTTCTAGTACATATGCAGTTTGGTGCATACTTCTCAATGCCCAATGATGCTTGAATCTTCTGCAGCTGAGAGTTACTGCTTGATCATAGTTACATTGTTAAATTTGAGATTCTTCATTTGTGTTTCATGCCTTTACAAAAGTTACTTACTAGCCAAGAACTGGTGAGTTAAAGTATGAAATGGTACTGTCTGCAGAAGATCAGGAGCAAACCAAATAAGGTAAACAAAAGTCATGTGTGTTCTATTGAGTATTTGTATAATCTGTGTAGCATCATGTCTATATTCTAGAAGCCGCAGCCAAAAAATCACATCAGTGATATTACTTATTCATAAGGAGAGGTCAAAGAATGATTTTTCACTGTGTGTGTTTATCCACAAATCATCTTAACTGACTAATTATCGCCATTAGAAACTCGCTCCAAGCATCAATAGGTCCAGGCAAACACCAGTGGACGCAATCATTATAACCTTTCATCCATTTATTTCCCCAGTGACCATTCGGATGTCCATCTGGTCTCATCAGCATAACTTTAGTCACATCCAAAACCGCAAACTTCTTTCCTTTGTTGCCTCGTTTCGTTAAACCTTCAAGCTGTTCAATCTGAGACGTCCTGATCTTCATTTCGTTGCTCTGCAGATCGATTTTGTCTTCACCAAAAGGACTCCTCCTGCCGCAAGATCCTCCTGTATCCCAAGTCCCGTTCTCGAAATGCGCAGGCGAGATAGTCCTCATGACAGTGACTAAACCTCTCTTGCATTTCTCGCACTCGTCAATGTGCTTAAACACCGCCGAGTAAACAAGCTTAAACCCTTCGTCAGGGCTAATCTGAGTCACGTTTGGTGAGCTACAGTAGATGCAACCGAGCGACTCGTCTCCTCTGTTAATGAATATAGGTCTGAAGAACCAGTGAGCAGCCGAGACAATAGCAATGTCTGTAAATGGCAGATCCTTAAACCACCCTTCGTCGATCTTGCTTACATCTATATCAAACACTCCTGTTCCGGTCTTGTTACCATCTGTCCTCTCTTGTTCCGCTACAAGAAACTTGGTCCACGAGGTCGAGAGAGTGAAATCGTGTTTTGGAAAGTACCAAATCCTGTTTCTGTCATCTCCATCAGAGTAGATATCTTTAGGAGTTTCTTCCTGCACAAGCAAACACACAAAGCTTACGCAAAAGTGATTGATTCTTTTAAAAAACCCTTTTCTTGTGAACAAAGCAACAGATATGTCCTCAAGTGTGTACCAATGACAACAAGCAGAGAAGGGATTCCATGTGGTTTCTTGCTACAGAGTCACCAATAAACCTCATCTTCTTGCCTCGAACCATAACGAGAAACGCCTTAGGGTTAAACCTAGGAAGATCGCAGCCATCTGGTTTCCATCTCCAGAACAAGAAACCTCTGTCTGGCCTCCCATGTTTTATGCAGTTCTTGGAGTCAGGAATCGTAGGACAGCTTGAGTCTGTGTACAAAGATCCTCTTTTGTCTCTAACCCAATGTCCCTTGAACAACTCACATTCCGGATCTAACCAAACCCAACACAACAGCAAAAGATAAACAAAATCAATTAAACTTTCCGACAAATGTCACAAGAACAAAAGTGTAACTTCTTTACAAAGTTGAGATGTTTCAAACAACAATGGGAAGAGTTGAACATAAGATCATACATTTCGATGTTTTCAAAGTTACAAATAATCCATATTCCCATAATCTCAGTTCGTGGAGAGAGGAAAATAAAAAGGCTAAAAAAATATTAGAAATGATCATATTTGGTTTTACCTTACCGATTTGAGGTTGGAGGGAGAGAAATTTTCGATCGGAGATGGATTTAAAAGGATTCTGAGGGAAGACGAAGAAACCGGTGAAGAAGAGAGTTATGCAAAAAGAAGACAAGAGCAATGGCGTTAATCTTCCCATCTTCGTCAACATCCATCTCTCTGTTTTCTCTGAATTCGAGAAAAGAGATGATGGTTTCATTTTCTTCATTGCATGTCGTTCATCCCTAGAAATGTACCTAAACATATGTTATATATATATACAAGGACACACGCGGAGATATTTTTCTTTTATTCTGTTTCCTTACACTATCATTTTGGAAAGGAAGAAGAAAGGTTATTAACAATGGCGAGTTATGGCTATTTTCCTTTGAAATACACTTTCTTTCTTTAGCAAAAAAAATATATTGCAAAGTGTTTGCTTCACATTGATTATGTAACGGTAGCCGTCAGATGACAACACGTGGCGTGCAACGATGCGGTGTGTGTTTGCATGTGAATTGTGAAAGTGGTGAGACTTTTTTAGTCCACATTTCACGGTGTAATTTCCTTTTCCTCTTTGTAGAAAAATTGTGTTGCCACTTTTGGTTCTTAACGCGTCAACTATAATCTTCTTTCTTCGTACAACTTATAAGGTTATTAATTTAACGCGATTTTGTGGGATTTCTAAACTTTAATAGCGTATTTAAAAAATTCAAAATAATTAACAAAAAATATTTTCTTCTTTTTGACCAAAACATGCAATTTAGTAATTTATACTATCTCGGCTTGCATGAGTTGCTTACATGAAGGATACAATCGCATTCGCGTTCTCGGGTCGCTTGCCATCTTTATGTTTTTTTTTAGTTTGACGTCCCTTCCTTATTAGGATCAAAGTGTTCTCATGTTGTATTTTTTCAGATCCAAGACAAAGACAATTTTGTTGAACGATTGTCAGTTAGGGAATGTCGTGGTCTCGTGGAGATTACTTTGCTAGATTACTTGACGGGTCTTGTTGGGCCTATAAAGCAGCTAGTTGATTCTTATCCAGCCCAAGATTAGCTCTATCATTTCGCATATAAAACACGTATCCTCAAAATAACTTTCTAATTTTGTTCCTTGTATATTTTCTGAATCTAGTCACCTTTCGATAATGGAAACCTAAAATCTGAATTCCATCACATCCTCTCTAAGCTAGCTCATTGAAGTATTGAACCAAAGAACTGAAAAAAAGTCGCAGTTGAGTGTGCAAAAGAGAATCCTTAACAAGGAGGCTCTTGATAAGCTTGCTATAGTAAGAAGAGAGCAATTCAAAGGCAAAGCAAGTGAAGAATGAAGCAAATGAGAGACTCTCTCTGGTTTAGAGTCTTTGCTGCATTTGCAAATGAGAGACTCTCTCTGGTTTAGAGTCTTTGCTGCATTTGAGTATATTAGCATCTCATTTGTTTTACGTTAAGGATCATCGAACAATTTGTAAAACGGAGAGGAACTTTCAGGTTCAGGCGATTCTTAGATCGCAAAGGAGAATCGGGATTCCTGGGTAAGGGATCCGATGTCTGCCTCGTTATTCAATTGTTCTTTCAATCTATCGTTTCAATAAAAGTGTTATTCAGTCATTTGTGATAAGATTGTGAGCTGAGAGAGTGAGTCACTTCTTAGATCTTATCAGCTCTCTAATTGTGACTTCTAAGTTTTATGATTATGTGTGTGACAGATTGACAGTGTAAGTAAGGACACGACTTTTACTGTTTAATTTGGTGATGCAGATCTTTAAGAACTGTGCAAGTGTCGTCGTGGTTCGAGTTGGGAAGAATTTATTCGATCCATATATATTAACTGAATGGAGACTCGTTGTGCATTTACAAAACCATTACTAGCGAGTTCCATGATCCATACATACTACATAGTAACCATATGGAGTCATCGCTCATTATTAGTGTGCTTTGTTTTTACGTTTCTGTCAAGAAATCGGAAAAAAAAATGTACTTCTGTTTAAAAGGCATTCTCGAAAAAGCAGAAGATTATATACAACTTGTTACCCTCGAGAAGAGGGAGAGCAGCAGATGATATGGAACTTCAATAATTTGTAAGAATCTGACAAATATAAATAACTGATTCCTTTTTTAATTCTTTTTGGTTATACACCACAAAAGTTAGTCTATTAATCTTAAATGTGTCATATCGATATCATATATTCATTTTGGGTCGAATAGTATTATGTGTTTGCTAACTAGAATACTGAATACTGTTCGTTGATGTATACCTTGTGAATATGATATAGATATTAGGGAAACTATATTTTGAATTCAGTCCGGTTCTTTAAACACATGATCAGTTATCCATTAACATAACTAAATGTTAGGACTTGCAATTTTGGATGATCAAATCACCAAAACCTTGAATTGCAAATAGATTTATAGAAGTTTATTTCCAAACTATGCTATGAATCAAACCTTGAATTGCAATATATTTGGATGGACTAATGAGAACAAACGTTTTTAAGGTGTCACTGCAAATTCAGATTATTTCTGAACGTAAATTTATATGTGTTCAAACTATCAATTTTGACTATCCAGCTACTGATTTCAATCCAGTAAGTTATCCTATATAATTTGGTATTGGGAGGTTTATCCACTCTCGGACGGTACAAACATTTTCTGCCAAAAAAAATTGTTCTTAAAAGAATCATAACTCTGCACATATATTATTGACTGTAGACCTGACAATTGACAATGCTTTGTTACGTTATTGTATTGCATTTTAGACTTTTTTTCCTTTTGGACCAAATAAATTTGGAACTCTTGTATATGTCAGATGAAATGGAATTCTCTTCACATCTAGCATTTATGCTTTATATAAGACTTATTAAGTTTAAGCAATTTGCTTGTAGATGACCGTTAATACTCTTTCTTTGATCCAACAAAAAAAATTACACAATCAAATATATATGGTTTTGATTAAGTAGAAGATTATATTGCAAATCTAACCATAAATGCAGATCCAGTTATTATGATTTATGGTAGCTAGATTATTAGAACCCTGGAGATTTTAATATGAAATCTACAGGCCCAACTATAATAAGAATTAAAAGAAACAAAAAAAACTAAACTCAATTAAATAAAATTTTCGAAATCCTATTTTTTAATGTGTACATTATTATACAATCATGGCCAGAGAGGCCATACCACATGTGTATAGTACAATTTCACATGTGACAATGCCAATGAAAATTCGCAAAACCTATAAACATTAGCTTAAGAGTTGAAGACATGTTCCATGTTCACTTTGGCTTATCTCTTCAATATCTCCTAGAATTTGCATTTGCTTGGTTGCTAGGACACACTCACATACAGCCACATGAATTCACAGTGACCCATATGTTCCTTTTGAGGTCCAAAATTAGAAGTGAGAAAAAACCACATTATAGTGATTTTTAACATAATAATTCATCTATTTATATGGAAAGTTTTTAAGACATTCATGATTTAATTCAAGTCTCAATTAATACCAAAAGGGACATTTGGCGCTAAGTTACTTGATTTTGGATGCCACTGTACTACTTTGTTGAGAAACTTTGAAATTGAGATTTATGAAGTTCTGAAAATTTTACTCTAAAGAAAATATAATGGAAACTAACGAGTTACGAAAATAAATCGTTATCTGGCCATGCCCTCCCTAGGGTCTAGCCGTCTAGGGATCGAGATAGCAGAGACATTGGAGACTTTCTATATATGTGTGAAAAAAACCCAATAGACTAAAGTAGATAAAAAAGACCATCATTTGACTTATAAGCAGTTAAAAATATTGTCTTATTGATGAAATTGACCAATCAAGACATAAAAAAAAATCTTTTTTACGATGGAAAATAAGAATTCCACAATTTAAAAACAGAACCCCACCGATTGCATCTGAAAATCTTAGAGGAGACACTATATATTATTGCTAGGTGAGTTATTTGATAATTGATTATATAAACGATACCATAATATTTAAATGAGTATTGGGTTGAGAATAGAAGACACAAAACTTGGCCTTCTCTCATGTGGTAGACCTTACTTCAGTGACACTGTGCTGAGGAGAGAGCATGTGCCTCTATTAATGACATATATAATCATATTCATTGTTATTTTATCATATTCAAAATATTTTCGGGGGATATCCATAACACAGGTACGATTTAAAAAAAAATTGTTGGCCACGCAATTAAGAAATTAAAAACCTATTAAATGCTAAGTGGGAGGAATCCCCATCAGAAGGTAACTCATAATTATTAAAAACAAAATGAGATTCTTCATAATTTTCAAATATAAGTTAATACCTTCACTATTGCTACATATGTTAGTTTAGTCTTGTGGCCTTGTAGGTAATGTTATAAATGTGGGCAAAGAAAGTACAGTATGTACTAGCTTTGCTAAAATTTATACAACTGTGAAGTAATTACCATTTACCAGCTCAAGCGCGTTTTACACCAACTGCTAATTAGGTCTGGTCAATATATAACTATCACATAAGCATCATAAGTATGTCATAAGAGAATAAGATTACGCAAGTGGTAAACACGCGGTCCTTTATAACTTGTATATTGTGCCAGTATATTCTCTTCCTAAGTCAAACTAGTTCAATTCAAAACTTATCCACCGTTTATTTCAGTTATAAATATAATATGTATATATTATATATATATATAATGACATAAAAGTATAAATATATTCTAATATAATAATTTATGCTCGCAAAATTGAAACTTCCCATGTGCCCACCGGTTAGGATTACTGTTTTTTCCTTCGTTTGAAAATAGTAATTAGTCACTTGTTTAAAATTATAAGAACATATCTCTTGTTCATAACTGCTGATTCACCTTTCAAATGTTGTTATTTGGTTGTTAGTTTTTTTTTTGATCAACTATTTGGTTTTTAGTTGTTACATTAAAACTACGATTTATTTTGGAATTAGTGTTGTAGTAGCATAGAAAATCAATATCTATTAAGTTTACTATTAGTGTTTACTATGTCTCCAAATTTCCAATTGATAAGCGGATACATTAAACACTGTGAACCTGGATAAACTTTTTTATTGTTATAGTCTAAAAAAAGTTGGAAGACAGTGAAGTGACAACATAGCCCATTTCTCTATTAGTGTAGTGTACTTTGAATAAAAAGTAATACTAGAAGTTATTAAAGTTGATCTAATTACATTTTATACAAGTTTGATCTGGTCCTCGCTGGACCAAGTTGTCATCCTCCATTTCCTTACCAATCATCCAAATTGATTTTTGGGCTTTTCTTGAAATCATCTTATTTTCCTTTGAGTTTTCAATTCATATTCTCTTTCTTTTTTTTCTTCTTAATACACACTCATATAAACGCATATATTTATGCATGTATCCACACGGTTTCATGATTGCATATATCGCGCAGGATCCTGCCAATAAATTAAGAAAACTAGTATTTTGGAGTTTATATATGGGAATAGAGATCTAAATTTTCCTAAAATAATATAAACAACCGCTTCTCTCATATAGACAACACAATCAAACGAAGTAGGCGCGTATTTGCTTTTCAAAGTAACTTTTAACCAAATGAAAAATATTCTCTTAACATTAAAACAAAAAATAAGTAATCAAATGGTGACAAAAGCTTGACAAAGAAAAAAGATCGTACTTTTCTGATGTATATTTGTGATATTCTTTCTTTTATTGGCTACTTATATTTGCAAAAAGAAAGAAAGATATTTATTAAAATACCATAAATTTAAGATTTTGCGTGGGATTCCTAAATAAGAAAATACTAGTAGAGTACCCGCACGTTTGTGCGGTGTGACGTTGTTGTTTTGTGTAGAAAATTTAAACCCTAAATCCGAACCCGACAAAAAACCCTAATCAAAAAATTTAAAAACCCAAACTTTTTTAATAGGTCTAAACATGAAAATCCGAAATCAAAAAAATCCCGAAAACCCTGACTGAACAAAAAAAATCTGGAAACTTTTTCACCCGGAACCCGACCCCAATACCTAATCAAAATTTTAAAATACTCAATTTTTTTAATATATCTAAACCCGAAAACCAGAAATCTAAAAAATCCGGAAAACCCTAAACTGAAAAAAAAAATTGAACCTAACCCGAACAGAAATTTTCAAAGAAACCCGAACAATTTCTATATCTCTATATATATCTCTATAAAATTATGTCTCAGATTTTCACCCAAACCCGAACTTGTCTATAAAAACCCGAAAATCCAAAAAGCATATTCTATTGATTTGGAATTATCGTTAGATTATGTTAAGTTTTTTTTTTGCAGATTTTTAAGAGATGGAAAACGGAAGTTTTCTAAACCATCGGTTTATTTTAAGTTATTATTCTTGTATCCAAACAATTTTTTCCATTTATTCTTCTATCCAAATAGATTTTTCTCTTATTCTTATATCCAAACAACTTTTGTTTCCATTTATTCTTCTATCCAAATAGATGTTTCTCTAATTCTTGTATCCAAACATTAGAATGTACTTCTCAATTAATAATATAAAGATATTGAATTATTTATGAACCTTTGTTAAACTTGTAGAAACGTTTTTATAACCTGAAATTTGTAAATACATCCTTGAAATTTTTGGAATTTAGTTGTAATTTCACAAACAAAACTTGTTTTGTAGTAGTTAACAATATATATCCTGTTCAAATCTTTTGTTTATCATCAGAACACATTTATCTTGTTTTACGTATGTTTTCTGGTCAATAATCTTGTTCTATCTTTTAAATTCATCTTTATGTATTAAGAAAGCTGGAATTATGGTTCCACTAAATACCTGCCGTCAAAAATAATCATGAAAAAAAAAACAATCTAATTTTTCCTTATAAAAATGAGAGGAAAATTCAACGAAATTAAGAAGGACCTCTTGTTCCTCTTCTCTCCTCTTTATTACCAGTTTGTTCACTTCAGCACATGATCCTCGTCTCACTCTCTCTCTCTCAATCACAAGTTTCAGTTACACAAGCTGCGCAATCGTATCTCAGATTCTGATCTGATCACTGCTTTGTCTGTGAAAACAAACGATCCAGTTTTTGTGGAAAATTTAATGAAACAGTGACGACGCGACGACTCAAACCCTTTTTCTACTCTCCTCTGTTTCATCTTTATATAAATGACAAACATTTCGTAGTACCAAAAATCTCCATTTCTCTTTATATTCTCTCCTTCTCTGTTTTCTTTTTCCATTCATGGCTCCAAATTCAGTGGCAGTGGCAATGGAGAAGCCAGATAACTTCTCTTTACTAGAGATCAACGGCTCAGATCCATCCTCATTCCCCGACAACAAACGAAAATCCATCAGCCCAAAGCAATTCTCATGGTTCCTCCTCCTCAAAGCTCACAGGGTCGTCTCCTGTCTCTCATGGCTCTTCGCTTCAGTCAAAAAGCGTATCGCTTTCTCCTCCAAGAACATGAACGAAGAGGAAGACCCCAAAAGCAGAGGAAAACAAATGTACAGATTTATCAAAGCCTGTCTCGTTATCTCCATAGTTGCCTTGTCCATAGAAATCGTCGCGCATTACAAGAAATGGAATCTCGACCTCATGAACCGACCGTCTTGGGAAGTTCGCGGGCTTGTCGAATGGTCCTACATGGCTTGGCTCTCGTTTCGATCCGACTACATAGCTCCTTTAGTCATCACTGTCTCCAAATTCTGCACTGTCCTCTTCTTGATCCAGTCTCTTGACCGGTTAGTCCTTTGCCTCGGCTGCCTCTGGATCAAACTCAAAAAGATCGAGCCTAAGATCAAAGACGATGCTCTGGATTTGGAAGACGCGTCTGATTTCCCAATGGTCCTTATTCAGATCCCAATGTGCAATGAACGAGAGGTAAATACTCTGTTTTTTGCTCTGTTTTTACTCTGTTTTGTGTTCTGTTGTGTAATTTGTTGTGTTTTGTTTTGGTTAGGTGTATGAACAATCAATAGGAGCAGCTTCGCAGCTTGACTGGCCAAAAGATAGGATCTTGATTCAAGTTCTTGATGATTCAGACGATCCAAATTTGCAGCTTTTGATTAAGGAAGAAGTAACGGCTTGGGCAGAGAAAGGAGTGAACATAATCTACAGGCATAGGTTGATCAGAACTGGTTACAAAGCTGGGAATCTAAAATCAGCAATGACCTGTGATTACGTCAAAGATTACGAGTTTGTTACTATATTCGACGCGGATTTTCAACCTAATCCTGATTTCCTCAAGAAGACTATTCCTTATTTCAAGGTAACCACACAATCTATTCATACTGTAAAAGGAAAACACTTCTTTTTATTTATTTTTGGAAGTTTCGTAATTTACGATGATGTTTCAGAGAAATTCAGTGAAAAAGATTCGTGGTTTTTTTTTTAATGGAAACAATCTTCTGAATTTTAATTATACTCATCACCGACAGTTGTCACGTTTATTTTATTCTTTCTTTTTCGGTGGGTCATGTTCATAGTAGCCGACAAATATAGTATTTTTTAGAAAATCTCAGTTGTTTGTTATGTATGAAATTATAGTAACCGACAAATAAAAAATTACAAAAAATCAACACGTCGAGGGTTGGTTGATTTTCACAGTCATAGCAACAACTCTTCAGATTAAAAATTAGCTGAACCTAATCTTGTTTCTGTTTGATTTTGGGTTACAACCGTTCTCTTTGCGTTTGTTTTCACATTTCTTCTTTTCTTGTGAAAGTACTTTTACACATTTACAATAAATACTACTTTCTGTTTAGATTTTCGAATTTTACCATCACTAGGAAACAAATCCGTCATTATTTTTGTAACTGTAGACATACTATTTTTTTTTTTTTAATAATAGTAGACATACTATTATCAATCTAATAGTGTTGAAAATTTATTATTTGATTTAAAATATTGTGTTGTGTTATATTGTTTGTTGCAGGGAAATCCAGAGCTAGGATTGGTGCAAGCAAGGTGGTCATTCGTGAACAAAGACGAGAATCTCCTCACGAGGCTACAAAACATAAACCTATGTTTCCACTTCGAAGTAGAACAGCAAGTGAACGGAGTGTTTCTCAACTTCTTCGGTTTCAACGGAACCGCAGGAGTCTGGAGGATCAAAGCATTGGAAGAATCCGGCGGGTGGCTCGAGAGAACAACAGTCGAAGACATGGACATCGCCGTTAGAGCTCATCTCAACGGATGGAAATTCATTTACCTCAATGACGTTGAAGTCACTTGCGAGTTGCCTGAGTCTTATGAAGCTTACAAGAAGCAACAACATCGTTGGCATTCCGGTCCTATGCAACTTTTCCGGTTATGCCTTCCTTCAATCATCAAATCAAAGGTGCATAAATCTAAAAGTTTAGTTACAGATGTTCCATCTAAAAATTGGTTATCTAGGTGCTTAAGCATTTGTTTGTTTTTTGCAGATATCCGTGGGGAAGAAGGCAAATTTGATCTTCCTCTTCTTTCTTCTAAGGAAGCTGATTCTACCTTTTTACTCCTTCACACTCTTCTGCATCATACTTCCATTAACAATGTTCATACCCGAAGCCGAGCTTCCATTGTGGATCATCTGCTACGTTCCTATTTTCATTTCGCTTCTCAACATCCTCCCATCACCTAAATCTTTCCCTTTCCTAATCCCTTACCTCCTTTTCGAGAACACAATGTCGATAACCAAGTTCAACGCCATGATCTCTGGGCTGTTCCAGCTAGGATCGGCTTACGAGTGGGTTGTGACCAAGAAAACAGGGAGATCATCAGAGTCAGACTTGCTAGCATTTGCTGAAAAGGAAGAGAAGTTGCATAGGAGAAACTCAGAGTCCGGTTTGGAGCTTCTGAGCAAGCTTAAGGAGCAAGAAATGAATCTTGCAGAGCAAGAAACCCCAAAGAAGAGCATTGGAGGGCTTAGGCCGAAGAACAAGAAGAAAGGGAACATGGTGTTCAAGAAGGAGCTCGGGCTTGCGTTCTTGCTGCTTACCGCAGCTGCAAGGAGCTTCCTATCGGCGCATGGTCTTCATTTCTACTTCTTGCTGTTTCAGGGACTGTCTTTCTTGGTTGTAGGGTTGGATTTGATTGGAGAACAGATCAACTAGACACACATACAAAATGAAGACAGAGATAAAGGGGGAAAACCCCGTTTATATTCGCTTATTTTTTTGTTTGTTTTTTGATTCTTTTCCCTTTCTTTAAATGTGGATTTTTATACATAATTTTCATGAACTTATAATGTCCAGTTTGAGATAAATTAATGAAACGATTAATTTGTTATATGATCTTCGCCTAACTGTTACATTCTTGGCTGATGATGTTAAAGAGTTTCCAGCAGGAAATTGCTAGAAACCGACTGGTTAAAGAAACAAGAAGTCCAGTCGTTTATTAATTGTCATGGTTCCACAGTATCATCCTGTTCTGTAATTTCAACCGACGAGTATAAGTACGAAGGGTTGGATACGTCGGTCTTTTTTGTCAACATATTCATAGTTGTACTTGTACACATACGTTATGAAAAGTATCTGTAAAAATCAACCAGCTTGAATATAGATAGAGTTTTAGCGGAAAAAAAAACTATTTTTTTCTAAAGAAAACTTCGGGTTCATAGTCAACTCTTTTTATGGCTTTGACGGCCAAGATCAATGACAATGTACACATTGTGGGTCCACTAAATCACATGCTTCGACAAGAATCACAACTGTGTCTAGCTATCATAGTATCATTACAATTTTTGCAACTTATCCTTCGTTTGATTTTTCTTTTAAGCTGTTTTGTCTTTTAGGGTAAGGTACATGCAAAATTTAGGATCCTCGAATCGACCCATGAAGGCCGCAATGTAGTTACAATGTATTATTATGTATCTAATTATAAAAATTGACTTCGACTTCGATCATGATCACCATTGTTTGGACTAAAATTGTCATTCAATTTTGGACAGTCAGTCATTGATAATTTATTTTATACGGGTCGTATACGGTATATTAGTAAGCATTTGCTTCATACTGTATATGGAGTTTTAGCCGATCATAAAGATAAATGGATCTGATTTTACAGGGAGTTTTTGAACAATAAATGGAACTGATTTTAAAAGGACTATATTCATTTTTTTGTGCAATGAACAAGGACTACTTTCAAGTTTCAACTTTTGTCACAATGTGGAGCAACGAGAGCTCAAATAGTTTAAAAAAGTTCAGCTCACCTAATCTGACAAATTGTACATTCTCTAGTTATAACTCATGGCATGTATAACTCACTTTTATCCTTGAAGGTAAAGTACATTTTCAGGATGAAGTATATGTTAAAGTTTACTTTATCAATGTTTTGACTTTCTGCACGTTGTTAGTTATATTGACACGAGCGGATAAACTCAAATTACCTAGTTTCATCGTCTCAGAATAAAAAGAAAACATAAAGCATGTAGATATGCATGTTGCAAAAACAATAGGTCACAATACTCAAAGATTTTGGGCCCATTCGATTCGATCCTTCCTAATACAATAGTTCAGACTTCAGACAATGTATTTTCTAAAAACCCAACATCTTTCTCAGATGCCCTTTCACCACCTTTCACGAGACTGAAACTCTCTTCTATTTTATGACTTTTTGAAAATATATAGTCTTTTTTCTTCAATATTTCTTGTATTTTCATAAACAAATGGAAAATGTGGCAATTTATTTTTACAAATAATTAACTAATAGAGAAAATAGTACTCCCTCCATTTCAAATTAATTGTCATTTTGGAAAATTGTATATGCAATTATTTGGATGTATCTGGATGTGTTTTGAGTTTAATATATCCAAATAATTGTAAATACATTTTCCCAAAACAACAACTAATTTGAAACAGAGGAAATATAGCTTTTGCATGTAATATTTCTCTACATTTTCCGATTTTTTTAGTTACCGATCAAATCTTATAGTCTTAAATACTTAACTAACCGTCTTACTAGTTACTAGTGTTTCCAGGTCGGGACATATTTATTTGCTACTCAGAAAATTATCATTCAGTGAACAACTCAACAAAGCTATTTTCTTCACGAAGAATAATCAGCACATCATTGTGATCGTACTATTAACATCATCACCATCACCATCACAGCACCATCATCATGTAATCAGCATGATCACCATGCACCATATCCATCTTTCGATCATTTGGACCATTATACACAGTTGTATTTTGCTGTTATTTCTTCTATTGGGTATTACAAACAGAAGATACCAATTGTTAACCAACCCCAAGACACCTATTTATTATCATTCAGCACCGACATTATACACAAAGCACTAATCACAAGTACCATAAAAATGTTTTTTCGGTGATTATTAAATACTAAATGGACGATCATCACATAGATATATTTGTTCTGCCATTCACAGCCCAACTGAGATTTCTTAAACTCACTGCTTATTAACCATATGATTTAGGGGACCATTCCGTTATCATTAACCATAGGCATAAGACAATAATATTATACTCCGACTTTCAAAAAGGACATACTTGAAAATTATCAAAGTTAAAAAAAACATGTATGGTACATCGATAATTTCACTCGAGACAAAAAGACAGACTTTCTTCTCTTCAAAACAAGCGTGCGAACTCACTGTTTTCGAATTCGAAATACAACTATTTTAGTCCATTGTCAATTTGTTACGAACCAAATATCATACTACTTCTGAAATTACCGAATCGCCACGTAACTATGAAATAATCAAATAAAATCCATGAGACTAATTAGATTTGCTTCTCTGTCTTCTCCGCGTGGACGAGAGAGCTTTTGTTTTACACACACACCAAAAGTTCAGCTGCAGCCTGCATGTGAACTACGTAATGTCCGTCCAATTAGTAGATCTTAGCCAATCCTGTCTTGTTTTTGGCTTAAGATAGATCGAAATCGGATCAACAATAGCTTTTATTGCTCATTAACCGGTCTACAATAGATAACCGATCCACAAAACTAAACTACTTAAAGTGAACCGGATCCTCCACCATCATTTTGACTTCAAGACACAACCCGTGATTAAAGGACCAAACATCAGCGCGTGGTCTTCACTCTCCCTCCCATTTTCTTCATCTTCCTCCTTCCATTATAATCCCAAGCCTCTCTCACTCTCTCTCTAGCACTCGCAATATCTCATTTCTCACACTCTCTCTCTCTTCAGCTACAACAATGGCGGAACAATCGCCACTCAAATCTCTCTCCTTTCTCTTCCACTTCTTCTTCTCCATCACTCTACTCTCCTCCGCCGCACAATCTCGCCTAACCACCGATTTCTACGCCAAATCATGCCCTAGATTCCACGACATCGTCCGCGACACAATCTCCAGCAAACAAATCACAAACCCAACCACCGCGCCCGCCGTCATCCGCCTCTTCTTCCACGACTGTTTCTCCAACGGCTGCGACGCCTCCGTCCTCGTCTCCTCCACCGCCTTCAACGTCGCCGAACGCGACTCCTCAATCAACCTCTCCCTCCCCGGCGACGGATTCGACGTCATCGTCAGAGCCAAAACAGCCCTCGAGCTCGCTTGCCCAAACACCGTCTCTTGCTCCGACATCATCTCCGTCGCCACTCGCGACCTCCTCATCACCGTCGGCGGTCCTTACTACGACGTCTTCCTCGGCCGCCGCGACTCGCGAATCTCCAAAGCCTCTCTCCTCTCCGATCTCCTCCCTCTCCCTTCTATGCCGATCTCGAAGCTCATCACCCAATTCGAAAACAGAGGATTCTCCGTTCAGGAGATGGTCGCTCTCAGTGGCGCACACTCAATCGGGTTCTCACACTGCAAAGAGTTCGTGGGTCGGGTCGCCCGTAACAATACCGGGTATAACCCGAGATTCGCCGTCGCGTTGAAGAAGGCTTGTTCTAATTACCCGAGAGACCCGACGATCTCCGTCTTCAACGATATCATGACTCCGAACAAATTCGACAACATGTATTACCAGAACATGGGCAAGGGTCTCGGGTTACTGGAGTCGGATCACGGGTTGTTTTCAGACCCGAGAACCCGGCCTTTTGTTGATCTTTACGCTAGAGATCAAGACCGGTTCTTTAAAGATTTTGCTAGAGCTATGCAGAAGCTGAGCCTCTACGGAGTACAGACCGGACGACGGGGAGAGATCCGGCGAAGGTGCGATGCGATTAACTGAGTTTTTTTTTCCGGATTATTTATATTTTGGGAGATTTGAGGGGATTGTGAATCTTCTGAGTAATTGCTCATATGTTGTTTCTGTAATGTAAAACACGTAATTTTATATGGATGGCCGTTTCTAATCATAGTATTAACCTTGGTGAAGAGATTGACTAAAAAAGGTTCTACATTTGAGCTGAGCCAAGTAGTGTTGACAGTTGAGTTCGTTGGATCATTAATTCATTAGTGGTAGATTAGTAATTAATCTGTCTCTTGAGAAAGAATTAGTAAGGAAGAAAAGATGTGATACGATGATGAAATGAGAAATTTGAATCTCTTACAAAACTCTCTTATGCAAAAAATTAATTTGCATCAGACAAATGTAATTTTTGGAGTTACATTCCAATTTGTTGCCTCCTATGAAAAGGTTAAAAATCACTCATTACGAGAGATAACAATATCCTGTAAAACGCTCTAGAGTCTAGACCATTGTATTCTAGCTAGCAATGCTTAAACATCATGATTTGTCTTTTTTGTTTGTATACTATATTCTTCCAAGAGTATTCTCAAGCTAGCTTACACCTAATGGTGTATGTTTTATGATGGGAGATTCAAGCAGAAGCAGATAATTAAGTTTTAGTGGTTATCTAACTATTCATCGATCTTGCATTACGAAAGATAATCGCAAAGATCGAGAACAATTTCTCCGAAAAGAGAAAATACCACCTCCCATACCTTGAGGTTGCCGTTTTAACATAGCGTATAGCATCATTTACTATTCTTCGTTTCAACAAGAAGGTGGACATTTGGGAAGTACTTTTCAACCACATTTTCCTAAGGTATCGAATTGTCAAGTACCTTTTCAAATTCCTTAACAATTCCAGCTGGAAATATCTCATTTAAAAGGGTACAATCACATGTCTCATAAGAGCTTTCATTGCCAACGGAAGAAGGATTGAAAAGAGACCTGACAGTTCGACGCCTTAGAAAAAATGCAGCTGAATCCATTGTAGTGCAAAAAAGTGTCAAAAACTATGAATTGTTCCTCGTGTGAGTGATAAGGATGAAAACGATATAAGAAGCTAATGAGAGAACAGTTAGACTATGTTAAACTGCAAAAAGAGATATTTTAGGAGGGATCTTCGGTTGTTGTTAGACTATGTGGACTTGGTCTTATACTGATGTATATGATGAACAATATTGTTTGTCTTTGTTTACCATGTAAAAAAAAAATGCAATTATTTTCACCTGTATAAAATATTGTTTTGGCCCGTGGAAGTGGGTGGAATTTGTGTGTTTTTTTATTTGTCGGCAATTGGATTTTTTGTTTAGGTGCAATTTTTCGTAGTGATATTTCTAGTTTTTTTGGTTATGAAAATGTCTATTTAATTTATTTTTGAGCTATTTTTTAGATATATCGGTCCAAGGCTTCAAATCCCCCACGGCCTGCTTATATGAGGTGGGCCAAGTGCCTCTATGCAATGTTTAATGGAATAACAAATTCAGTAGTCTTGTTTGTTTATGCTAGTACATGAAACTATTACGTTTAAATGGTTTTCTAATTTTGTTATCTGTTATTTATCTAAATCATGACATCTTATCCGACTGAGTATAAAATGACATACTTTCCTAAAAAAGATAAGAAAATGGATTAGATTAAGATTAATAATATCAGTTCTTTTATTTTTAAGGATTCAAAGAAAATAGGCTCCAAAATGGGCCTAGAAACATCTAAAACCGCGTTTTATCTAATTTAAAATACAATGATCCAATTTAAATATAAAGAAAAATCCAAATAAGGAAAAAAACGAGATTTATCAAGCAGAAGAAGAAACCAAAGCTGGCTTTGCCTTCAAGTCAGCCCCAACCTCTCTCTATATATATCTCTGTAAAACATTCATCACGCTTCTCAGAATCATTAAACATACGAAATCGAAGAAGAAGAACAAGAACAAGAAGCTATGGGAGGAGGAGGAACAGAAGCGTTTCCTGATCTTGGAGAGCACTGCCAAAACCCAGATTGCAAACTCCTCGATTTTCTTCCTTTCACTTGTGATGGCTGCAAATTGGTAAATTCCCGGAAAAAAATTTCTCAGTTTCATTTATTCAAAGAATCTTTCAATCGAATGGTTTCTTGATTGATTTTTTTTTTTTTTTTTTTTTTTTTTTTTTTTTTTTTTCTGTGTTTAGGTGTTTTGTTTGGACCATAGATCGTATAAGTCTCACGATTGTCCGAAATCAGATCACGGAAGCAGAACAGTTTCGATCTGCGAGACATGTTCTGTAGCGATTGAGACAACTGGTTTCGACGAAGAAGGAATCAAATCTTTGCTTGAGAAACACGAAAAATCCGGAGATTGTGACCCAAAGAAGAAGAAGAAGCCAATCTGTCCTGTCAAGCGTTGCAGAGAGATTCTGACTTTTGCCAACAACCTTACTTGCAAAGATTGTGGGGTCAAGTTCTGTCTTAAACACAGGTTTCCGACAGATCATGTCTGTAACAAGAAGACCATTACTAATACAGCAGCAGGAACAAGCTCGACGTGGAATGAGAAGTTTATGGAAGCTTTGAGCTTGAGAAACAAGAAAGGATGTGGAAGAGGAACTTCTGTTTCATCAAATTCTCCATCTGTTAGATCCTTTTAGTTCTTTAAAAAATTTCTCTCTTCTTCCCTTGTAACAGTTTGCATGCAACAACCAAATCCTCTTTTAAGTTTCTCATGTATGATTCTCCATTGTTTTCATAAGCCTTGTCTTGTATAATATATGCTTTAAAAGAAGGAAGGAGACACTTGTTTTATTCATCTACCACATAAAAGTCATCAAATAATTAACGAAAAAATCATAAAGTAAGAACAAGAAAAGATTAAATTAAATTATTTGGGACAAAGAAACACAAATTTAACAAGAAGTGCGAGAAGCAAAAACCACTCGTTTATTATGACTGGATATGAACCAAACTTGGAACATAATTGAAAAGAAATGGCCACCAGTTTCCATCACCATAATGGGTAAAATGTTGCAACCATGGGTCTTTTAAATTAGGGTTTTCTTCGTCATTGTTTCTTCTGGGGCAAGGACTAAAATTACAACACACGGCCACTTTCTTCTCCTCGTCGGTTAAAAGACTCGTGAAAGCAGAAAAGTTAACGCTAGGACCGAGTAACACCACTGCGAATTTGCTCCATGACAAGTCAGCTTCAACGTCAACAATTTTATTCGTCACCCACATCTCCACCTTTCCTGAATCATGAAAGTGTGTATAACATAACTTTGAGACTCCTTCTTCTCTAAAAACTGATAGTGCTGCACGACGACGACGACGATGAGGAGGATTGGGAAGACACAATAATCCTATAAATCTCTCTCTTGTAAAATCAAAACATATCAAGTCTGAATATTCACGAGAGATCCAGTAAGTATTTCCATTCAAACACACTCCGGAATATCCTGATCGGTGCAAGTTTTTGGGAGCATTAACAAGTCTCCATGAATTAGAGCTTAGCTCATAGATTTCAAATTCATTTATTCTCGATCCAAACATCAAGACTTTGTAGCTGCGGCAAGATTGCTTGTTCTCGTATCCAAGAGAATAGCTATGGTATTTGTTGTAACAACTCGTGCAACCATTCTTGCTTTGGATCCACCTGGTTTGACCTAGACACGGATTCCAAACAACGAGTCTATTGTCTGTGGTGAGACATAACAACAAACCGTCGCAGTGTTGGACTTGATCTATATAACCTTGTTTTGAATTGGTATCCTTTAGGGTAAGAAGTGCATCTTCATGAAACTCTATAGATGGAGGAACAGATTTGAGATTGACCCTCGTAAAACAAAGCTTATCGTCCTTCAGCATGAGAACACGATGCTGCTTTGGAGCTCTTCGTGATTGCTTCTCGGAGAATCCCGACTCTTTGAATAAAGAGTTCCATCGTTTGCAAGCAGATCGAAATCGTATCAGAGATGTGGTCGGAACCCTAGTGAGTATTTCATCTACCAAATCCAACGGAAGATCCGGCATCACCATTGTTTCGCTCTTTGCGATCTGGTCTCTCGATGAAGATGAAGATGAAGAAAGATGACTCGATGGGGGGATCTCTCTAATTAGGGCTTTGCTTTTTATTGTTTTTACCCCAAGGACTTATCTTGTCTTATGTATATATACTAGGTGTTTTACCCGCGCACGCGCGGGTTCCGTTTTAATATTTGTAAATAAATCTTATGTCCTCTTTATTTTAATTTTATTCAATAATATTAAGAAAATGTATGATTCAATTAAGAATATTTGTATATCAAGTTCGAGTCATCAATTTTTTTTGTTTCTTTGATAAGAGATGAAAATAATAGTTTCATTTATTAAAAAAAGTTTTTAAAATGCTTCACTATTTTTCAATTTTTGTTTATAATTTTTTTTAATAAACTTTTTTTGTAATATACTTTTAATTTTTTTTACCTAACCAATTTAATTATTTTTATAAGTAGTCATAATAAGTAAGATACCTTTTAAAAATATTTTTTGTCATAAAAACATACAACAGCCCAATCCTCAAATTTCTTAAACTAATCCCTTAATTTTACTATTCATTAGACAATTTTTTTTATATCCAATAAAGGTTATCTGGCAAACTTATCCAATATTAGTCTAATACATATTTTAGTTCTTAATTTATTTTTTAATTTTATTTATTTGTTTAGCTTTTCCAGCTATGAATTTATGATTTATACTTAATTTTTTTTGTAATTTTAATTATGTTGCATTTAATTCCATTCAATAAATTCATCTCTTTATTTTTAAATCACTGTTTTTATATTTAAAAGTCTTATATCTAGAAAATAAAATAAAATATAAATGTATTTTACAGATCATTAAGGACGGGAAGAAAGGAATCAGAAAGATCAGGAGTAAAAAATAATTTTTTTTAATTGTTTCATATGATATAATCGTGTTAAATGTATTCCCACTTTTTCCATATCATATGGCTTCTTCTTCTTCCCGTGGTCATCATCTTTTAATTGTTTTTCCAATTCCCGGTTAAATTCTTTTGGTTTGTTACGGTTCGATTTTCCTATCTCATAGAAATTAGAAATGCTTCGTTTCTTTTTCTTTCATTTGCCGACCACAATCGAACAATATTTCTTCTTCCTTATTCCCACCGGAACCATCTCATCATCTAGATCCCTCTTCTTTGTTGCTAATCTTGTTATTACCAGGGGAGAGCTCACGCTTCTTCTTCTTTTCGATCTCCTTCGACTCTCGCTCTGAATTTCTCAATTAACTTAGGTACCAATCTCGAATTTCCCCTTTATCGCCGATTGATGGTTTGATTTTTTGGTCAAATGATTTTCGATAACGTCACCGAGTTAAATTTTGGGTTTTCTCGGTGTTTGCTAGTTTTGTTGATGTTTAATCAGTCTATGTTTGTTTCGGTTCGGTTTAGCTATCAATTTGATATTTGAAATATCTCGTTGGTTTTGTTTTCAGTTCATATGGAGCACAACTTTTCTTCAATGGCTTCAGTCAACGACTTCGTTTTAAAGTCATCGAAATCACTGTTCTTGGCATCTCATCATCCCCTTCCCTGAGTTTCGATGCTTCTTTCTTCTCCTGATTCTCAGCTAATGGCTTCGATGAAGGTTAGATTTTCCGTATTTTCAATCTTTTTTTGCTGATGTCCAAATGGTGTATTTTGTTTGTAATCTAATTGTCCGGATGCGAATTGGTGATAAATGTATAACTCTAGGTGGTGGCAATTGCTTTGGCAAGTTCCTGAGACTTATAGCTGTCGAGTTTTAGAGCGTTTTCTCCTTTCACTGGTCGTTTTTAATAATATTTGAAATCTCTTCTCATTGACTTTACCCCTTTTTTGTTTGGTTTTCTTGTTTTTACAGAGATCAAACGTCCTTAGCCTTCAGGTTCAATTTTTTTCTTTAAAATCCTTTGATTAAGTACCTTCTGATCCATGAGAAGGAGTTCTACACCCATGAGTAATCCGCCTTTTTTAACGTTTCGTGCCTCAAAAGTGGATGACTCTGTCATGAAACCTTTTTTTAGATCATCGAAAACCAAAGTATGGCTTAACTGATTAGAAACAGAAGAGCATGAATTTGCCATGGCTTATAAAAATCGATTGAGAGATGTGAATGTATATTCTGAACTTGGTTTCATGTGGCAATAAGACCACATATATATAGGATTTAAGATCATCTTATTCCTAATGGAAAAAGGAATCAATGTATATCAATGTCATTGTACAATAAGGAAATTAGAGAAGTGATAATTACAAAAATAGGAACTATCCAAATCCTAATCTTTATCAAACAATATCCAATTTGTTTTTCAAGAATCTTCTAGACTAAAACGAAATAATGAAACCAAGAAATAAATTTGGAAGAAGAAATAAGAAAAAAATGCCAAGAAGCAATCTTATATTCGCCAGAAATTAAAGCAGCCGAATTGTACAGTCAAATCACAAGACTTATCTTAGTAATAGATTCCGAATTTCTCCATTTTTGGTCTAATACTCCCTCAACTGAAGTTGTACTGAAGCTTCAAACTTGCAACAATGCGAAATAGGGAGTTTAGGGCAAAATAAATCCAATTCGATTTACGAAATCTGGGAAATGAAGAATGAATTTTTGTTGTTTGACGGTGGAGAGAGAGAGAGAGTTTTGTGAGATGCAGTTTTAGGGTTTGTAGAAAAAAGGGGAAGAAGATGTAGCAGATCCCGTTTTGGAGATGCCGATGTCTGATTTTTTTTTTTTTTTTTTGTGGTAACCTAATGGCAATGTCCATATAATTATTTTTGAAACGGTTTAAAAAAAAAAGGGGACTGCAAAGGATCGAACTCAATACCTGTTGAGTTTAGGACAATTGTGATAACCGCTACACCATAGCATCTTTTTGGCTGAATAGGAAATTTATTTCTATAATTACTTAAAACATGTGTAAATTTTCCACTAAAAAAGAAACTAATACTAATAATATATGTAAATTTAGATAATCTATGAATAGGAAACTTATAATTCAGTTCTCGAAAATTGTAAAATCAGAGAAATTATCTTTACTGAAAACTAATTAATAAATAATATGTAAAATAGAAAATTTACATAAATTAATTTAAAAGCAAAAAAATTAAAAATAATGACATGGACCAATCAAATTCAACCTTTTAAATCCTAGGTGGACAGCCTCTAATGCATATAGGCTCAACTTTTATTAGTAATAGATACACATACATAAAGCGTATTTTCTCTTTTTAGAAAAACAATCCGTGTATTTTTACTTGTGTATTACTTTTGTTTTCTCCAATTTGCTAATAAGTAATAATATAAATTAAATTAAAATATTAGGATACAAAATTGGGTTCACACATAACCAATATATGTTTCGAGGTTGTTGCCAGCGAAGTCATGAGTAGAGAAAAGCATACAATGGCTCTCCTCTCTGATGAACAAAAAGGGTTCAAATTTTAGCACTTATATTCTATGATCAATCACGTAAGGTTTCAGAAGTTCTTCTCTTTACTCTGTTTATGTAGTTTATTTTGTACTCTACCTTTCATATAATGATAGTGGAATCTGGTTATGTATTATTGGCTTTCGGTACAAAGGAAGAGAGCATTGAACTTCATAGATTAGGAGAAAAGAGAGTATATTTAGATGAACTTATAAGTGAGTTAATTAACCAATATGCAGAAATTAATGTGTTATGTATGATAAGCACTAGAATGAGTAGGACTGAGAAGAGGTATCTTATTATATAAAGCTGGATGCATACAACGTGGTTGCGACACATAAGATTTTTTATAAAATATAGGATTAGGACATGTGTCACTTTTAATTTTATTTCCGTTAAGATCGTGACACATGTCTTTGGGAAAAAGAAAAAAAAATTAAGGGAAAATTTTAATCTTTATAATAAAAACGAAAATCTTATTATATAAATTGAAAATATAATGTAATAAAAAAGGAAAATCTTTTTCAAAGGGAAAATTTTAATCTTTATAATAAAAAAAAGATTCTTATTATATAAATTGAAAATAATATAATAAAAAATACATATTAGTACATGGAATAGGTATGTAAACTAATATCCTAAAACTATATGGAATAAGTTACATAAACCCCTATTTTAAAAATTCCTATTAGTACATGGAATAGATATGTAAACTAAAAAAAAAAATTAAGGGAAAATTTAAATCTTTTATAATAAAAACGAAAATCTTATCATATAAATTGAAAATCTTATTATATAAATTGGTTGCAACACGTCGGATTTTAATAAAATTCAGGATCGCGACATGTGTCACTTTTAAGTTTATGTCTGTTAAGATCGTGACATGTGTCTTAGAAAAAAAAAGAACTTAAAAAAAAAATTCCAGAAAAATGTTAATAAAAAAAACGAAATTTAATTTAATATATTATATCAAAAAGGAAAAAATAATATTTATTATATCCAAACAAAAAAAGTTTTCCTATTTATAATTTTTTTATTATATAAAGTTGGATGCGCACGACGTGGTTGCGACACATAGGATTTTTATGATTTATAAGATCCCGACATGTGTCACTTTTAATATTAATACAAAGTTAGAGGCGTGCGACGTGGTTGCGACACATATGATTTTTATAATTTACAGGATCGCGACATATGTCACTTTTAGTTTTATGGTTGTTAAGATCGTGATATGTGTACTGAAAAAAAAAACTTAAACAAAAATTTAGAAAAGAGAAAATTGTATTCATTATAGTAAAAGAAAAGAAAATATTTATCATATCCTAACAGAAAAATGTTTCACATTCATCAAATATATATTGTCCAAACACATATTAAATTCAAATAAACAAAATCCTATTAGTACATGGAATAGGTAAACATATATTAAATTCAATTAAACAAAATCTTAATAGTACATGGAATAGGTTATATTAACTAATTTTAAATTCTTAATAATGTATTAAATAACTAGATTAAGACCCGCGTATACGCGGGTTTATTTTAAGATTTTGTAATAAAATCATGGAAAAGTATTAAACCAAATTTGATCATTTTAAAGTAAACAGAATAATATTAAAAACCCGATAAAAATATTTAAATAAAATAAGATCGGTAACCTTTTTACGTTTTTATTGTAATTGATATTTTTTTTGAATTCATGATATGAAAAATGAATTAATTTGTTTTATTTTTATTTTTATCCAATATAGAAAGACTTATATATGTCTAAATATGATCAACTGATTAATTAATTCAACAAAACTTTATTATTCCATTCAAGAGATTTCAATTGATGAAATCTTTATTTAATAATTTTTTACCTAACAATATTGAAAATTAAACTATTTAAAATTAGAATATCGGTTCATTATATTTTCTTAATATTAGTTAGTTGCTTGATGATGTCAAAAAAAAAGTTAGTTGCTTGATAATTAATTTGTTAGTTTTCTATTTATATTGTTTCTTTCTCAATTTTGTTTTTGACTCAGACCATTATAAATTTTCATTTTCATTATTAGTTAGTTTTTTTTTAATTATTTTTCTAGTTTTTATATCTGTTTAACATTTTTCCAATTAACATGTCTTCACCGGATCAAATACATGTAACGACAATAATTTTGATTTCTATCCAACCGATATAGAGTTAGATACATGTATCGACAATAATTTTGATTTCTATCCAACTAATATAGAGTTAAATATTATTCATTGATACCATGAATTTTAAATACATGATTTTTTATGAGAGAAAAGATTATACAAAAGATAGAAGCACATAATTGAATCGCAATAGCTTATTATATATTGTTTTTTTTCCTGTTCATAATGGGAATATAAACACATATCGCAATTTTGTGAGTTATAAAAATCATGCGTATTGCTATCATGTTGTTTGCTTTGATGAGTTTGTGAATGAGAAAAAAGACTACTTTAACTCTCTTTTTATAGGGGTTCATGTAACTTATTCCATGCAGTTATAGGAAATTTAGTTTACCTAACCTATTTCATGTACTAATAGGATTTTATTTATTTCATTAATTTGAATCTTATATGTGTTTGGATAATATAAATTTGATGAATGGAAACCTTTTTCTATTAGGATATGACAAATATAATTTTTCTTTTAACTATATTAAAATTTCGTTTTTTTCCTTTATCTATTTTTTTTAATTATTATTTTTTTCCTTTTTTTCTAAGACACATGTCACGATCTTAACGGATATAACATTAAAAGTGACACATGTCGCAATCCTAAATTTTATAAAAATCCTACGTGTCGCAACCACATCGCGCGCATCCAGCTTTATATAATAAGATCTTCTAACTGCATGAAATAAGTTATGTGAACCTCTATAATAGATTATCCCTGACATGTGTCAACTTTAGTTTTACTATTAAGACTTTCATATGTGTTTTGAAAAAAAAGGAACAAAAAAACTATTTTAAAATGTGTTAACAAAAGGAAAACGTATATTTACAATATTCTAAAACGGAAAAAATATTCCATATTATAACGGAAGAAGGAAAAAGTATTTTTGCATAACTCATATTCTAAAATTAGATAAATGGAAAATATATATATTACTTCATACCTAATATAGTTAATTAAGAATATAACACAAGTAAAATCTTATCTTTTTAAAAAGGCAAGTACTACCAAATATATGTTTTGAGTCAAAATACATTTAATGGAGAGATATGATTTTAATTATATATACATGTGATGACAGTTTCCACAAAATATCTATTTTTAAACATAAGAAAATAAATGGAGAACAAATGGATTGTTGTTATGATAGTACTCTTTTTGGTGGTGATGCCTGCTATTGGAAGAGATTCAACTGTTGGATGGCCTGCCATTGACAAAAATGGAGGAGGTGCAATTGCTGGATGTTGACTAAAATGTGAACTGCATTGTCACCTACGAGTTGGTTCTGCTTGCGTAAAAAGATGTATCAGAGAGCAATGTTTACATCAGCCACCACGCCCACCAACTTCACGCTTGAAGTAAATCTATCTTCTCTTTACATAACATATGCATGTGTGTACATTATATATGTAGAGTAAATATTGACATGGTTTATATGGTGAAAAATAACACAGGATAAAAGAAATGACAAGGTAGAGAGTATTTCTAAAGCTATCATGATTGGATTTTTCAGTTTTCTTATATGTAAACAAAATTTTACAATAAGATAAATAATAAAAAGTTTATTACATTAAAAACAAGATGAACAAATATTATTTTAACAAGGTTCTTGAAAGATATGCAAAAACAAGTGATTTTCTGTAATGAAACTTTTGGAGAGAATGGATCGTCAATAAATTATATTTTGTTTCATAATTTGTTGGTAATTTATTTCAATAAATTTTAAATAAATTTCGCGTATACGCGGGGCTTTATCTAGTTATATATAAAGCATTAACAAGACGATGATAATACTCGATATAAACGTAACACCATCCTAAAATTTGTTTCTCTCACACAAGAAAAACAAGAACTAGGGCAACAACGAGAAGCAAATGCAGTGCCTCTCACGGTGGAGAAGGAATCCGATACAGCCAAAGCGGGAGAGCAAAAGTGGAAAATCGTCTTAATTCTTGCAACTCTCCATTGAAAACCATTCAATTGATCAATCAAGGCCACCACCAAAAAAAGATGAGTTACATATAGCCATATAGGGACTCAATACTCATACATATATTGGTAAAAAGAAGAAGTAACTTTTTTGCGCTAAAAATTGTTTACACCAAAAGAAAAGCCAATAACATTTATACCTAACTGTTTTTCAAAAAAAAAAAAAAAAAAAAAAAAAAAAAACATTTACGCCTAACTCACCTTTTAGTATGTGTCTAACTAACTCCAGTACTCAATTCCAATCTTTTGGCTATAAATTATAAGCGCCACACTTACAAATATTCACGTAAACCGAACATGTTTGATCGAGCAAACTGTTGGGGATTCCAGAAGTTTGTGCCGTTCTCTGATCTTATGGATACTTCTAAAGGTCTTCTCGTAGACGATAAATTGATGTTTAAAGTGGAATTTGAAGATTTCTCCAAAACAAAATACTTTCCGAGTTAGGTATTTTACTTGCAAAAGGAAACTTATCTCCACTACAATAAGTTATTTGGTTCCCTTTGGTTTCAGGAATTATTCTGAATCTGATTATACTTATTTGTTTTCGGTAGAAAGGAAGAGAGCATGGAACTTCATAGATTAGGAGAAAAGAGAGTAAGTGATAATAATTTTATGATAAGCTTGTTGTACAGTTTATGAAAATTAAATGAAATATGCAGAAATTAATGTGTTATATACTTATATATGTATGTTAAGCTCTAGGAAACACCATCCTAAAAGAAACTAGGGCAATAACAAGAAGCAAGTGACGTGCCTCTCACCTTGCTAATGACGGTGGAGAAGGAATCCGAGAGAGCCAAAGCGGGAGAGCAAAAGTGGAAAATGTTGCTAAATCCAACTCTCCAGCAAAAATCAGGGTGCGACCGTTGCTGCTACGTTCTAAGTTGTTGTGAAGCCCAAACTTGCCTTTGTGAACGTTAGTAGATGCCAAACATTTATGCATCCTGCTCAACAGGTACATTGTATTAGCATCAAAAGGGTTTATCGTCAGCGGAAAATAATCAAAACGGGTCTTAATACAAGCCGGAGATATTTGAGATACTAGTCGCCATTCGTCGCTCTTTAGCCTCCATACACTTAACTTATGCTCCACACTTCCATCACCATTGTGTTCGCTGAATATGTTCATATACATTAGAGATCCTTGAGAAGTTGTGCAAGATCTTCTGAAATTCGGTGGTTTAATTCCTAAGTCGGGGAAAGGTATAACTTTGCATCGATTAGATTCCGTGCCCGTAGCGTAGAAATCATGGGATACAACAACTTCACCCAAGTCTGAGTTCCCGCCGAGCCAGTAAAGTTTTCCGTTCAAGCTAAATGGATCCAAATTAAGACAACGACGTACAGATTGAGGACAGCGGAGAGTGTTGAAACTCCACAAGCCTGTATCTGATGAAAATATCTCTAAACTTAGGTCATTGGTTTCGAAGTAACATTTCTCTAGCAGAACAACTTTGTAACTCAAAACGACACCGTTTTCAGTCCGTGTGGCGAGTCCAGAGTGTTTGGCTGATTTAGCTAATAGAAGACGAGGAAGAGGAGGGAGTTCGATGTATTGTCGTGTAATCGGATTAGCCACATGGTAGGTTAGATTCCCTTCAAGATTTCTAAAACTGATCAAAATCAATCCGACATCGGTGTAAACAACACTGACCTCTTCGTCGTCAAACCAAACCGGTCGGTGTTTATCATCTTCACGGATCTTGCGTTTGTCGGTAACGAAAGAAGAGATGTAAGAACCAAGAGATCGTTCAAGACCCCAAATATCGCATCCGTAGTGAGCCACAACTTCTTTCTGAGATTCCTTGCACATGAGCGACCATGAAGAATGCGAGTTTTGATGACGAGACAAGAAAAGCTCTCGGAGAAACTGAGATTGGACGACGGATTTCCATTGCTTGCAAACCATTTTTGAAGCGGTGATAGTTTTTAGTGGTAATCTCGACAGTATAATCGCCCATAGATCTTCTGTGAGGAAGATGTTCATCATTGGGGATTGAGGGATTTGATTTTGCTTTTAGTTCCGATTAGGGTTTTACTCTGTTTCAAAGACTAATATTAATAACCCTAAGTTTTCGATATACATATAACCGAATACCCGGTTCGGTTCGGATCGGTGACCAATGTGGGTATTCGATATACATCATTGGAGATGTGGGGGTGACCAATCGGACCGAATACCCGAAATACCCGATCTACCACACAGAAGATTATAAAGTAAGAACAAAAAAAAATTACATTGAATTATTTGGGACAAAGAAAAACAAATTTAACAAGAAGTGCGAGAAAGAAAAACCTGCAACCATGGGTCTTTTAAATGAGGGATTTCTTCCGTGGCATCATCGTTTCTTCTGGGGCAAGGACTATACTCACAACACACGGCCACTTTCTTCTCCTCGTCGATCAAAAGACTTGTGAACGCATGAAAGTTAACGCTAGGACGGACTAACACCACTGCGAATTTGCTCCATGACAAGTCGGCTTCCACATCCACTATTTTATTGGTCACCCACATCTCCACCTTTCCTGAAGAAGCAAAGTGTGTATAACATAACTTTGAGACTTCTTATTCTCTAAAAAATGATATAGCTGCACGACGATGATGATGAGCTTTAGGAAGACACAATGATCCTCTAAATTTCTCTCTTGTAAAATCAAAACAGTGCAAGTCATCACGAGTGATCCAGTAAGTATTTCCATTCAAACACACGCTGGAATATTCTGGTCCGTAGAAGTCGTTGGGAGCATTAACAAGTCTCCATGAATTAGAGCTTAGCTCATAGATTTTATTATTCATGTAATTTCCATCCAAACATCAAGATTTTATATTTTATAGACTTTGTAGCTGCGGCAGGATTGCTTGTTCTCGTATCCAAGAGCAAAGCTACATAATTGGTTGTAACCACTCGTGCAACCATTCTTACAAGCAATCTTGAGTGGGATCCACGTGGTTTCCAGACAACGAGTCTATTGGGGATAAATACAAAGTGTTAAGAATAAGGATATAGTTTATATTAAGGTAGAATTAAATCCCTTGTATGTGGGAGTCCTAAAGTTATCTTGAATCGTGACATATTGTATATATAAATACCCAAGTTTGGGATTATGAATAAACCAAGTCAGTTAAACACATCCTTATTCTACATGGTATCAGAGCATGGAACTTCACAGATTATGAGAAAAGAGAGTATCTTTAGATGAACTTAGTGATAATAATTTTATGATAAGCTTGTTGTACAGTTTATGAAAATTAAATGAGTTAACCAATATGCAGAAACTAATGTGTTGTCTATGTTAAGCTCTAGGATGAGTAGGAAGAGATAGTATAATGTATTAACAAGACCATAATACTCCAAATAAACGAAACACCATCCTAAAAAGAAACTTACAAAAAACTAGGGCAATAACAAGAAGCTAGTGAAGTGCCTCTCACCTTGCTAATGACGGTGGAGAAGGAATCCGATATAGCCAAAGCGGGAGAGGAAAGTGGAAAGTCTTCTTAAATCGCTAAACCCTCCAGAAAAACTCAGGGTGCGGCCATTGCTGCTACGTTCCAAGTTGTTGTGAAGCCCAAACTTGCCTTTGTGGACGTTAGTAGATGCCAAACATTTATGCATCTTGCTCACCAGGTACATTGTATCAGCATCAAAAGGGTTTATCATCAGCGGAGAATAGTCGGAACGTGTCTTAATACAAGCGGGAGATATTTTAGATACTAGTTGCCATTCGTCGTCGCTCTTTAGCCTCCATACACTCAACTTATGCTCCACACTTCCATCACCATTTTGTTCGCTGAATATGTTCATATACATTAGAGATCCTTGAGAAGTTGTGCAAGATCTTCTGAATTCCGGCTGTCTTTCTAAGTCGGGGAAAGGTATAATTCTGCATTGACTAGATTCCGTGCCAGTAGCGTAGAAATCATAGGAGAAAACAACTTCTTCAAAGCCTGAGATGTGGCCGAGCCAGTAAAGTTTTCCGTTCAAGCTAACTGGATCAAAACCAAGAGCACTGCGTAAAGTGAGAGGAGAACGGAGAGTGTTGGAACTCCACAAGCCTGTCTCTGATGAATATATCAGGAAACATAGGTTATTGGTGTCGCTGTACCATCTCTCTATCAGAACAACTTTGTAACTCAAAACGACACCGTTTTCAATCCGTGTGGCGAGTCCATCGTATGTGCATGGTTTAGCTAATGGAAGATGAGGAAGAGGAGGTAGTTCGACACATTGTCGTGTAATCGGATTAGCCACATAGTAGGTTCGGTTCCAGCCCCCGTAAGGCTTTCTAAAACTGATCAAAATCAATCCGACATCGCTGTAAACGACACTAACGTTTCCGTCAAACCAAACCGGTCGGTGTTTATCATCTTCGCGGAGTTTGTCGGTAAGAAAAGAAGAGACGTAAGAACCAAGAGATCGTTGAAGACCCCAAATCTCACATCCGTAGTGAGCCACAACTTCTTTAACTTCTTTTAGAGAATTCTTGAACATGAGGAGGGACCATGAAGGATGCGAGTTTTGATGACGAGACAAGAAAAGCTCTCGGAGAAACTGAGATTCGACGACGGATTTCCATTGTCTGCAAACCAGTTTTGAAGCGGTGATAGTTTTTAGTGGTAATCTCGACAGTATAATCGCCCATAGATCTTCTGTGAGGAAGATGTTCATCATTGGGGAATGAGGGATTTGATTTGGTTTTAGTTCCGATTAGGGTTTTACTCTGTTTCAAAGACTAATATTAATAACCCTAAGTTTTCGATATACATATATATTGAGGAAATTTGTTTCCTCGTTATTTTCTGAATTTTGTGACCAATAAAAATCTTACCAGAAGATGCCAAATACAATTTCTCCACTGAGGATATATATATATACTAAATTAATACTCCTTAATGAAATTTGTAAATATAGATAAGTATATATCTATTCACAGAGCTATATTAAAAATATTTGTAAAAAAAAATATATTTGATATTCATATTTAAGGTCCATTTAGTTAAAATATGGGAAAATATAGAAAGTTAAAGATTTACAGCCCTAAATTAAAAATGTCCTTTTGTCCAAAATTCTTTTATTTAAAGGAAATAGAAAAAAACATATGTGTAATACTAATATTCCTTCCCTTTCATGAAACAAAAGTTATAAATCAACTAGTCAAATGATAAATGTTTGATTAAGTATTGAAAAAAAATAAATCAAACAAACTTTAACTCATAACCTGAATAATGTTAAACATATTTAGTTTGAACGTTTAAAGTGTAAGTAGAATAGTTTTAAAGTTTGAACTTTAAAGTGCTAACTTTTGCCACTTTAAAAATTAAAAATGCGATTTTTCCAAATTTTGACTTTGGCACGAAGGGAATTACAATGACTATACTTGATCTCATTGTGGTAACAGATATCAATATCAGTCATAAAACTACAAAGGTCGTCGTCAAAAAAAAAGAAAAAAAAACTACAAAGATTGTGAGTATAAGACTAATATTAGTCTTTTACCAAAAAAAAAACACACTAATATTCGTCCAATAATGCAATAGTATCATGTACATTATTAGTCTATTATTTCATGAACTAACCCAAACATAATTAAAAATTATACTGTACATTAAATTCTTCTCAATGTGCTCATGAACGGACTCGCCAAATAGTCCAAAATACTAAAAAGAAACAAAACACCATCCTAAAACATATTCCTTTTGGAAAAAAAAATAAAGTTAGAAGAAGCAAGTGTGAAGTAGTCTCTAGGAATATCTATAATATTTTTCTCAGTGTTGCCGGCGAGGGATTCGATACAGCCACCGGGGGAGAACAAACGAAAAATATGAGTTTGAGAGGCATTCCATTGTGTTCATCTCTTTAATGCATCGAAAAGAACTCAGAGTCTGACCATTGCTGCTACGTTCCAGCTCATTGTGAAGCTCAAGATTCCCATTGCGCAAGTTGAGAGATACCAAAGATTTATCCATCTCGCTCCACAGGTACACTGTATTCGCATCAAAGGGGTTTATCACCAGCGGAATATAATCAGTACCGGTCTTGATAAAAGCCGGGGAGGTTTCAGATACTAGTTGCCATTCGCTGCCGTTCTTTAGCCTCCATACACGTAACTTATTCTCCAAGCTTCCATCATCTTTGTATTGGGAGGTTATGTTCATATACATGAGATTTCCTTCAGAAGCTGTGCAAGATCTTTTGAAATTGGGTTTTTCTTCTTCTGAATCAGGAAAAGGGATAACTCGGCATTGATTTTCAGAACCATAGAAGTCGTAGGATACAAGGACATCTTGACTGACTAGGTTGTTGCCGAGCCAGTAAAGATTTCCGTTCAAGCTAATGGAATCACAATGATAGGAACTGACCAACGGGAGAGAAGATTGGAGAGTTTTGTAACTCCACGTGCCTGTCTCTGATGAATACATAAGGAAAACTATGAAACATCCGGTGTCCCTGAATCTTGTTCCGGTCAGAACAACTTTGTACCCCAAGACGACGCCGTTTTCAGTTTGAGCGACGAGACTCGCCTGCCTGAGAAAGAAATATGAATCAACAAACCCTAGCTCTTCTGTAGTTTCTGCAAACCCTAGAAGATCTTCAGATGGAGGAGGGATTTTGATGCGTTGTTTTGTAATCGGATTAGCTACGTAATAGGTTTCATCCACAAATAAAGTCCTCACGTGGAGCAAAATCAATCCGATATCGGTGTAAGCCAAGACAGTATACTGTTTTAATTTTCCGGTTGCCAAAGTCTGGCCCTTTTATCTGGGACATTCAATCTTGAGGTTATGAAAGAGGAGACGTAAGAGCCAAGCGATCGTGGAAGTCCCCAAACTTCACATCCGTAATGAGCCACAACTTTTTCTGGTGCATCTCTGCGCATGAGAGACCATGAAGGATGTGAGTTTTGATGATGTGACAGAAAAATCTCTTGGAGAAACGGAGATTCGAGGATCGATTTCCATTGCTTGCAGACCAATTTTGAAGTGGCCATGGTTTTTAGTGGTAGTCTCGCTAGTATAATCGACCATAGATCCTCTGTGAAGAAATCCATCATCTCCTTCACTCTTTCGGTTGTGCTTTTGGGATTAGGGTTTTACTCTGCTCCGATGACTACATCTATAATTCTATATAAATTAATAATAAAAGTGAATAGTCCTTCATACACTAGGAAAAGAAAACCTTTTCTCGTTTTGCCTAGGAAAATTTTGGAATTTTGTTACGAAATATTAAAATTTGTGATTTTGAGGAAAAAGGATTTTTGGAGGGTTTATTAGTTTATATGGATTTTTTAATTTTGTGTGTTAATGATGAGATGAGACAGTAATCAGACCAATAAAACCAAACATGTTTAAGTGAAAACTGAGCTTTTAGTCCTCTCCACTTTGATTCCACCTTGCTTCCTCTATATTTCAGCTGTAGATTGTAATCTTATATTATCAAAGCAATTCAAAAAAAAAATGAGACTGAAGAGGGCAGTAGCTAGCAATAAATGCAAGAATATTGAAAAGTCATCACAAGAAATCAAGAATCCAATAACATAATGAAGAGCTTCGTCCTACAAACAAAGCTGTTCTGATATAAATATTATTATATCATCAAGCAGTCAATCTCATTGTCGACTAAAACCTGGTCAGCACATAGATGATACTTTCTTACCAAGCTCAGATGAGTTTTGCATATATGTTACCAGTTTGATTAATATGAAATTATGAATCATCAATTCATCACTACAATAAACAGTAGCAAACCATACATTGCGTTAATGGAATCTGACAAGGGGAAAGAGGGTATGTCTCGAGGACATTGTAACTATATCAATCAAACTTCCAAACAAAGAGAAACACCGTAACCATTTTCTCCCTCTTTAATCTCTCGCTAGCTTATTTATTTAAACCAACCTAATATGATATCACATCATATCGAACAATCATCTCCTAAATATTGTATATTCAATGTAAATTGATATGATTTGTAGTAGTTTAGGAATGTAGAATATGCTCCTTGAGCTATAAAGATGTGTAATCCTCTTTGTCAATATTCATTCAGAAATCTCTTAAACATTCATCTCTGTGATTCTTCATGGTATCAGAGCTTGAACAATAAACAATTTTTTTTTTTTTGTTTCCTTTGATTTTCGATTGATCTCTACTCCTTTCTCTTTCTCGATTTCTTTGTTCTGTTTTCTGAACGATGGCGGCAACAGAAGCGAACGTCAATGGACCTGTTGCAACCGTCGAGACACGACGAACGATCTCACCCTACGATCTCTCTGCTGCGGATAACCCAGGTGCTGTGATTTCGCATCCTCTACTAAAGGGGTCGAATTATGAAGAGTGGGCGTGTGGCTTGAAGACGGCTTTGTGCTCTCGCAAAAAGTTTGGCTTTCTTGATGGGTCGATTGAACGACCAACTGACGGATCTCCTGACTTGGAGGATTGGTTGACAATCCAAGCTCTCCTTGTCTCGTGGATTAAGATGACAATTGAACCATCGCTCCGTTCCAGCATTTCTCGTCGAGATGTTGCAAAGGATCTGTGGGATAACTTGAAGAAGCGGTTTTCCGTGACCAATGGTCCGAGGATTCAGCAACTCAAGGCGGAACTGGCTTGTTGTAAGCAACGTGGACTTGCAATTGAAGCATACTTTGGGAAACTGAATCGAATTTGGGATAGTATGGCACACTATCGTCCCATTCGTACTTGCAAGTGTGGGAAGTGTGAGTGCGACTTGGGAACTACACAAGAACAGGACCGTGAAGAGGAAAAGGTTCATGAGTTTCTGTTCGGACTTGACGAAACTTTTCGCACTGTTCGATCGACTTTGGTGTCACGCTCTCCTCTTCAACCCTTGGAGGAAGTGTACAATATTGTTCGACAAGAGGAAGATCTGAAAACCTCTGCGAGAACCAGTGACGAAACGTTGGAGGTGACGGCTCACGCGGTGCAGACTCGTGCTCGTGTGAATCCGATTCGTGGTGATACGCATGACACTTCTCTGATGTGCAAACATTGCCATCGATCTGGTCATCCGTCTGATAGCTGCTTTGCTGTCATCGGCTACCCAGATTGGTGGGGAGAACGCCCACGTGTCAGAACGATGCAAGGAAAAGGTCGAGGTGGCTTCTCTGGTTCTGCATCACACGGACGTGGTCGGATGGTCAATTACGCGAATGCAGTTCAGGTTCCACCGGTCACTGCTCAGGAACAAGTGAATTACACCATCACCGACAAAGACAGAGATGGTGTTAATGGTCTTAACGATTCACAGTGGCGTATGCTGATGAACCTGTTGAATGCTGGTGCTAGCACAAGCACAGAGAAACTTTCTGGTACGTATTTTCCCTCTTCTTGGATGTTGGATACAGGTGCATCTCATCACTTGACTGAAAATTATAATTTGTTGATAAATGTTCGGAAAATGGATCCTGTGTTGATTATTTTGGCTGATGGACGACAACGTGTGTCTGAAACTGAGGGTACAGTCGTGTTGGGTTCGAACTTGGTACTGAAATCTGTGTTCTTTGTGGAAGAGTTAAAGTCTGATCTGATTGCGGTTGGACAGTTGATGGATGAGAACAACTGTGTGGTTCAACTTGCTGACAAATTCCTTGTTATTCAGGACCGCGTTTCGAGGACGGTGATTGGAGCGGGTAAGCGAGACTCGGGGACTTTCCGCTTTTGCAAAACGGAGCTGGCCGCATCGGTGGAGACTCAGAATGCCAAGGCGTATGAGTTGTGGCATCACAGGATGGGACATCCTTCTCCAAAAGTTGTTGGTTCTTTGAAACATGTTTCTGTTTCTGTTAATTCCAATGTTTCCAATAAAGCGTGTGACGTTTGTCTCCGCGCAAAACAGACTCGATCTCTGTTTCTATCGAGTATTAATAAAACTACGCAAGCTTTTGAGTTAATCCACTGCGATTTATGGGGTCCGTACAGAACAGTTTCACATTGTGGAGCTCGTTATTTTTTAACGATTGTTGATGACTATACTTGAAGTGTATGGGTTCATCTTCTGTCTGACAAAACAGAGGCACCGACATGTCTACGAAATTTTATATCAATGGCTGATCGACAATTTAAGAAGAAGGTTCAGACCTTGAGAAGTGATAATGGCACAGAATTTACTAGTTTAACCAGTTATTTTCAGAGTGAAGGGATCAGCCACGAAACCTCTTGTGTGGGTACACCACAACAAAACGGACGAGTTGAGAGGAAACATCGGCATATCCTTAATGTCGCCCGAGCCTTGCGTTTCCAAGCACATTTGCCAATCGAGTTTTGGGGCGCATGTATAGTTACGGCAGGTTACCTGATCAACAGAACCCCAAGTTCTCTTCTACAAGGTCTCACGCCGTTTGAGATGTTGTATCAGAAAGCTCCGGATTATGCTCATATTCGAGTTTTCGGCAGCCTGTGTTATGCGCACAATCAATTACATAAAGGAGATAAATTTGCTCCTCGAAGTAGAAAGAGTGTCTTTGTTGGATACCCATATGGGAAAAAGGGATGGCGATTGTTCGATTTGGAGAAACAAACATTTTTTGTCTCTCGTGATGTTGTCTTCTGCGAAGATCAATTCCCGTTTTCTCAACCTGAACTCATATCGCCGCCAAATGAAGAAGAAGATGGAATTTTGTGGGCTCCAATTTGTGAAAATGCATTTGATACGGTAGATGAGAGGCCCATCTTGTCATCTTCACCAGTTTCAGGCCCATCACCAGAAATACCAGAAGCCCATGAGGTCTCCAGCCCAAACTCACCAATATTAAACCCGTCTGAAACTCAGTCTCTCTCTTCAGATCGAATTTCACCGTCTTCCTCCTCCACGACTTCCTCCCCTTGTTCTTCTCTTCCGGCCAATTCGCCAACCGTGTCCACCTCTTCTGACGAGGTTGTTCAGGCGCCGCCGGAAATTTTAGGTCGAGGTCAGAGAAAGAAAACACAGTCCGTTACTCTCAAGAATTTTGTGGTTAACACAGCACAAAGTACATTCTTGAGGAAATCAGGTACTCCGGCAACTTATCCGATTGGAAATTATGTCAATTGCAATCGTTTTTCAGAAACACATACAGCATATCTTGTTGCCATCACTGAAAATATCGAACCACGGTCGTTTAAAACAGCTATGGGGCTGAAACAGTGGCAACAAGCAATGGGAAAAGAGGTCATTGCTTTGGAAGAAAATGAAACTTGGACGTTGGAGGATTTACCACCAGGGAAACGTGCGATAGGAAGTAAGTGGGTGTACAAAATTAAGTATCATTCTGATGGCACGATTGAACGCTACAAGGCTCGCCTTGTTGCGCTTGGGAATCGACAAGTTGAAGGGGAGGACTATGGTGAAACGTTCGCTCCAGTTGCCAAAATGGGTACCGTTCGTATGTTTTTGAAAGTTGCTGCGGGTAATGATTGGCCTGTGTATCAGATGGACGTTCACAACGCCTTCCTCCATGGAGACCTCGAAGAAGAGGTGTATATGAAACCGCCACCAGGGTTTTACCCTGATGCTGGAAACAAGGTTTGCCGCTTACGGAAATCGATTTACGGCCTTAAACAGGCTCCACGATGCTGGTTTGAGAAGCTCTCTAAGTCGCTTCGAGAATACGGTTTTGAACAGACTGCAGCTGACTACTCTCTTTTCACATTCAACAAAGGTGGTGTTGTGATTAATCTGTTGATATATGTTGATGATATGATCTTGACGGGCAACTCTGCAGAAGCTTTACGGGTTTTTAAAGACTATCTCTCCTCTTGCTTTAAGATGAAAGATCTTGGTTTCTTAAAATATTTTTTGGGGATTGAGGTATCTCGGAATAAAACTGGTTTCTATCTCAGTCAGCGGAAATACGCTTTGGACATTGTCTCCGATGCAGGATTGTTGGCGGCAAAGCCTGCAACGTTTCCTCTTGAACAGAACCATGGATTGGCTTTATCGACTTCTGCACTCTTGTCTGATCCAACACCGTATCGACGCATGGTTGGGAGGTTTATCTACTTGGTTAACACTAGACCAGATTTGGCATTTTGTGTTCATGTCTTGGCCCAATTTATGCAACAGCCTCGTGCAGATCATTGGCAAGCGGCGTTGCGGGTTGTTCGTTATCTAAAAGGATCGCCTGGTCAAGGGATTCTTTTGAGTTCTGATAATGATTTTCAGATCAATGGTTGGTGTGATTCAGATTATGCGACTTGTCCATTAACCCGTCGCTCCGTCACTGGCTACTTTGTTCAAATTGGTCTATCTCCTGTCTCGTGGCAAACCAAGAAACAAGACATCGTAAGCAAGTCATCAGCAGAAGCAGAGTACCGAGCTATGTCTCTTCTCCGTGATGAACTCTTGTGGATAAAGCGTGTCTTGTGTTCTCTCGGTGTCATTCATCCTCAGTCCATGCGTCTCCATTGTGATAGCAAAGCGGCAATCTATATCAGCACAAATCCTGTCTTCCACGAGCGCACCAAACACATAGAGACTGATTGCCATGCTATTCGGGATGAGATCGTCAAAGGTACCATTTCCCCTCATCATGTCTCTACAACTCAACAACTTGCAGACATCTTTACCAAACCGTTGGGACGTCAAGAGTTTGACAGTTTTCGGTCCAAGCTTGGCATACTTGATCTACATGCTTCAGCTTGAGGGGGGGTAATATGATATCACATCATATCGAACAATCATCTCCTAAATATTGTATATTCAATGTAAATTGATATGATTTGTAGTAGTTTAGGAATGTAGAATATGCTCCTCGAGCTATAAAGATGTGTAATCCTCTTTGTCAATATTCATTCAGAAATCTCTTAAACATTCATCTCTGTGATTCTTCACAACCAAAAACACTTGAAACATAACCTTAAAACCGTCCAACAACTTCTTCATCATGCATAAGGAACTATAAGACAAGAAAAACGAAAGGAGTCTTGCAAATATTATATTTAAACTCTTCTCACAGTCCTGGGAATCCGATGCAGCCACTGTGGGAGAACGAATTGGGAAAAGCTTGATTCTTCCATGTATTGCATATCTTTCAGGCCTCTAACCAAAACCATACCTCCCGTGTCTTGAACGGGAATCATAATGCAACCGTACTTGAGACGTTCCAACTGATTGTGGAGCACAAACTTCCCATTGTGTAAGTTGATAGATAGCAAACGTTGTTGTTCCTTGCTCCAAAAGTAAGCTGTTTTCGCATCAAAAGGGTTTATTGTCAGCGGAAAATAGTCGAAGCCGGTCAAAATAAAATCCGGGGAGATTTCAGATACTAGTTGCCATCCCTCCTCGTGATGTAGTCTCCATACACATAACCTATCCTCTAGACTTCCATCGGTTGGAGAGACTATGTTCATATACATGAGAAATCCTTGAGAAATTGTGCAAAATCTTATGAATTTGGTAGTTTCATCCACGTCAGGGAAAGGTGTAGCACGGCATCGATCAGAACCCGTGCCATATAAATCTATGGATAAAACAACGTCATCATTGTCATTGTTCCGGACGAGCCAGTGAAGTTCTCCGTTCAAGCTAAAGGGATTGTCGAAAAAAAGATAGTTCTTAAAAGAGTAAGGAAGACGGAAAGTGTCGAGACTCCACAAGCCTGTGTCAGATGAATATATTAGGAAACTTAAATCCATCTCATCTCTTTTCCTTCGAGCAAAGCTAACAACTTTGTAGCCCAAAAGCACGCCTTTCACAGTCCGTGTGGCAATTCCCAAGTCCCAGGAAAAGTTTCCCGCTTCAAACCCTGTAGGAAAAGCATGAGGAGAGATGTCTACGCATTCCTGTGAAACCGGATTAGCCACGTACAAGGATCTCTTCTCCTCGTGGAAATCGTCATATACCAAAATCAAACCATCATCGGAGTAAGCCACCATACTGGCTGTTGGATATCTGTCGGTCTTGTTCGTGAACTTTTTTTTGAGGAAAGACGAGATGAAAGAGCCCAAAGATCGTTTAAGTCCCCAAGTGTCGCATCCATAGTGAGCCACGTATTCTGGGTTTGTAGAAGACATGTGCATGAGCCACCATGAAGAAGAGGGCGATTTTTGGTGCAGGGAGAGGAAAAGGTCACGGAAAAATGGAGACTCTACGATCGACTTCCACCGCTTGCAAACCAGTTTTGAAGCTGTGATGGTCTTAAGCGGTAATCTTGCAAGTACGATCGCACTGACGTCATCTGTCAAGGAGTCCATCTTCCTCTTGTCTCTGCTTAAGTTGCGCTTTTGGGATTAGGGTTTATAGATCTGTTTCGAATACTGGTCGTAAATCGAAGAGAGTAGGGCTTATAGAGCTGCGACCGCTTGGTGGTCACTTTCTCCCTATTGGGCCACTTAGCATCACATCATATTTTTACATTATCCTTACTTGCATAACAAGTTAACAATAATCTCCTCCTTTCTTTTTTTGTTTTTTTTGTTTTTTTTTTTGGTTTTAGAGAAAACTTTGAAAAATTGATATATTTTTTTAGCAATAGAATAATTGTCACAACTATCAAACTTTGTAAAAACGAGTGCGGGTCAAACCCTAGTATTCATTATATCAAAGAACTATACCAACTATGTGTTATCGTTCTCCTCCTCTCCTTATCAATTGTCAATGAGCATTTTATGATTATTGTATTGTGTTTGGTATCATCATCTCCGATCATAAACCGATCAAAAGCTCAAAGCTACCAATGATTAAAAGGGCCCTAGCCATTTTTCACAGTCAGAATAGACCCCTCAAAAATCAACCGAACAAACACCAATATACTAGCTAAAACTTTTTCCTCAAGGAACAACACTCAGTAGTTAGCAAAGATAAGAAACAAATGGAAACAAAATGTGCAACTCTCTCATTTCTGTTTCTGCACTTTCTTATGTTCTTATTTACACGTCTGGAGGACAATGTAATTATAGCAATCAAACTTGGAAAAAAAAAACAAAAAAAACAGTAACCATTTTCTTCTCTTTTCTCTCTTAAACACTAAAACATAAACTATAAAACCGCCCTAGCTACAACGTCTTAATCTTGCGTAAGGAACAACAACAATAACTAACCAAAACAAGAAAATTAAAGATATTAATAAAGATTTTTTTTTTTTTTTTTTGATAATGAAATCTTGCAAGTATATTATATCTAAACTCTGGTTTTCCTTTTTTTAATTTCACCGTTATATAACTGGAGAAGGAAATTATCCATATTTTTTTTTTTTTTATAAATAAGCAGAAGAAGAAGAAGAAGAATGAAGAACGAAAACAAAACATGATTTCGTATCCTCTCAGAAACATAAACAGAGAGACCACCGAGAGAAAACCGAAAAGAGACATGTCCATGTGGATTTCAGCCACCGAAGAGCCAACCGCGTAAACGTGAGAAAAAATCTCCGCCGTCGTCGTCGTCTTCTCCTCCTTTATCATCGCTCCCAGATGAAGTGGTTCTGAGCTGCGTGGCCCTGACCTCGAGATCCGATCGGGCGGCCTTGTCTCTGGTCTCCAGGGGTTATCGGTCTCTAGCGGCTTCTCCCGATCTCTACAAGACGAGATCTCGGATGGGTCTCACCGAAACATACACGTATGTATGCATGCGATCCTGTCTTGACCAAAACCCACGATGGTATATCCTCCGGCGAGGTGAATCCGAGAATCGGCTTGTGAGAATCCAGGTCCCGTTTTGCGAAAGGAGCATCCTGACGTTACCGCAGACAGACGAAAGAATGATGACTCACGCTCTTCCTACGGAAGGATCCACCGTGGTGGCCCTGGATTGGGGGATCTACGTAATCGGTGGATTGATACAGGGGCAGTTCACTGACGAGGTCTGGCTCCTGGATTGCCGGACTCACACGTGGCGGCAAGCCCCTTCCATGCGAGTGGAACGAGCTAAGCCGGCTGCCGGAATCGTAGCAGGGAAGATATACGTCTTCGGAGGATGCATAGAGCCGGACTCCTCGCACTGGGCGGAGGCTTTCGACCCAAAGACTCAAACTTGGGAGACTTTAGCTCCAATGCCGGATGAGAGACTGCGCTCTGGAGGTTTCCGTAACACTGTGGTGGTGAGGGAGGAAAAGGTGTACGCAGTGGATTCAAGGGATAGAAGTTTCTACTATTCGCCGAGTGATGGCAAATGGGGAAGAGGGAATAATGATTCCTTGCCTGGAAAGAGAAGGGATTGGTGTGTGATTGATAAATTGATATACTGTCTTGATCGTCACGGGAGGTTGTGGTGGTGTGAGCCAGATCAGTTGGAAGGTGAACAACGACAAGGAGAGGGAGAGGAGAAGGAGGGGATCATGTATTGGAGGGAGGTCAATGGTTTGGACTCTCTCAAGACGGCTCTCTCTAGCTCCAGACTGGTCCACATAGATAGGATGCTCGAGGCTTCGTGGAAGTCGAAGGATGGGAGTGACAAAAAGCTCATCGATTTACGTCCAGGGGCCAGGCTCAGCAGCTCTGGTGGTTCCAACATTGTGCTCTTTTGGGATGTCATCATTGAGGGAGATCGTCGTCGTCTTGAGATTTGGTCTGCGGAGATCTCCTTGGAGAGGCGTCAAGGAGGTGAGGTTTGGGGCAACGTTGAGCGGTCTAATGCTCTCAAGACTGTTGATCAGTTCATAGGCCACGACTACAAGGTTTTGCATTCTGTTTCTGTCTCTCTTTGAACTTTACACTTGTTTAACAATTTATTTTTTTATATTATGTGATCACATGAGTAACTTGATTATATCCAAACTCTTGTCTTGTCACCGTGTTGGGGATCCGATGCAACCATTGTGGGATAAGGAACGAGGAAAAGCTTGATTCAAGGGGAAAAAAAAAAGAACAAAAATCAAGCACTTGGAAGAGGTAAATTCTCAATGTATTTCACTTTTATATACATCCGAAAACAAAAATTCTTACTAACAAAAAAAAAAAAAAATAAGAAATGAATCCATTGAACAAAAGAATCAAAGAATATCTAAGTCTTGATTGTATTGAAGATACTGTCTCTGTGACTTGTGAAGATCATAAGGAGCCCATAGATAATCAATCGGACAAGGCTTACCATCGTCAAGCCTCACCCATGGCTTCCCTTTCCCACTCCAATGTATCAAACTCACCGGACCAGGATGCAACGATCTGCAACTACTCACAACGTTGTCTCCACCGAGACCGTGCTGGTTCCACTGGTGATCAATAGCTTCAATCTCTCCCGAGAACACCAGAAGAAAAGGCGGCAACGAGCCAAGCTCGTAAATCCGTTCCTCTTTCTGAATCTTCATCCAGCTCTCGATCTTTCTCGTGTACTCTCCTTCTCTCCATCTGTCTAGATCGATCACCATCACTCCCGTGTTGAAATAGCAAGGCGTCTTGGCATCGAAGACGCTAGAGAGTTTTCGGTCCGACCAGAAACGGTCCGAGAAGTATTTTGTGAAATTGGCGTGGCAATACTCTGGTGCTCCGATTGTTCTTGACCCGGATAAAGAAATCTTCCATAGCTTCTGGATATCGTCGACTACGATCACGTCCGAGTCGAGATAGATCACTCGGTGAACGCACGAGGAGAGAATCTCTGACAAGTAGCTTCTTGCGTAATTCAAGGGACTATCGAGAGCTTGTCTTATAGAGGAAGAGATGAGATTCTTCACTAGGGTTTCATCAAAGGTGTAGACTTTGAAACTCAGAGAAGGGAAAACAGAGGAGAGAGTCTTGGCGAGCGAACCTTGGCTCGAGCCTGAAGCGATGAAGTGGAAAAAGATGTTTTGAGGGCAAGAGGTGTGTTTGAGAATGGAGTGGACTGCAGAAACCGTGCCACGCAAGTAAGCTGGGTCAAGGGTCATAGCTATATGAACAGCTGAAGGATCACAAGCTAATAAAAGTCTGTTTTTGGCTAAAACAGAGCATTTCGGTCCGTTTTGGTATGCTGGAGCCTCCGTGAAATCTGAAGATGCATCGTCGAATGATGGTTTTTCGTCTGAGATTGAGATTAATCGAATCGATGCGACGGTGGAGAAGGCTGTGGAGATTACTAAGAAAATTATTAGTCTAGAGACTAATCTAGAATCAGGCATCATCGGAGAGAGAGCTGATTGGTTTCAAGACTGGCTGAGATCTTAAAGCAGCGTTTTTTTTAAGGTTTTGATATTGAGTTTCTGGAATTTATGGAGAGAGAGAGAGAAGGGTCGAGGAAGAAGACGAAGACAAGAAGTGAAACGCGGTTTTGTAAAGAAAATAAAACACGGTCAAATTAAGGTCGTTCGAAACTCTTTTCTTATTGTCACTGTCAATGTCTTTTTGTAGATATTTTTTTTTCTTTTCTTTCTAGAACATTAAATTTGAAATATGGCAAGAATACAAAATAATAACTTCGAGTTTGTAATGAGAACATTCAATTTGAAACACGCAAGAAAAGAAAAGAAGAATCGTGAATATTATTCAGTGTATATTGTCGTAAACATTAAGGATACATACATACATTTACGACCAAGAAAAACATTAAAGATAGATACGTGAATTTACGGGATTCACGTATTCACGCCATCTAGTTAAGAATATCGATATTATTTTTGGCAAGATCAAGCCGTTCAATACTTTCATATTTCTTAATGTTGTTGGACAAAAATATGAAATATGAAAATTTAAAGTTTAAGTAGTTCTTCAACGATTAACTACATTTGGTTTATAGCAATAAATGTTGAGAGGGAGGATTAACGAACCCATCTTAGTCAATATTGACATAAATTCTTATAAATATCAAAGATTAACGAATAATTAATTCAATGAATACGCATGTAAATGTAGACATTACACGCATAGGCATAAATGTGACATATAAAAAGAAAGCATGTTAGGTTGTAGGAATCCAGCATTTTCGAATATGGGTTGATAATGGTCCAATGAACACATGGGTCCATGTGCTTTTCTACTTGTTTCGATATATATAAAACATTTGTGATAATATATCATTATTGACTGACCCCCAAAAGACAATAATGTATTTAAATGGGTCAGCTCACATTCATTGGATACAATGCTCTTTAAATTAATCACATTTTAAAAATAAAAATACTTGTATTTTACTATAAGCATGTGCGTATACCTCGTTAAGATGGATTTCATTTGCAGGTTTCACCCTTTTCCATGACTAGAATTTGTTGTTTCCTTAAGTAGATTTTTTATTTAATAATTTTCTCTGATACTAACAGTGATTTACTAATTGTAGCATCATGCCAAACAATATTAATTGCAAATTTCTCTGTACTATACAGTATACACACATCTTATGTTATATTATAGTTGGAATTAGCACGTTACGTTTCTTTTGCAACTAAGATTAACACATAAAAATGTGTTTGGTTAGTGAAGATGATGATCACATCCGTATTATCTCTAATCCTCGATAGATGTACATATCGTGTGTCAACGTGTAGTTGATTCACATTAGATAGATCAAACAAAAGTTGCTAAAACTAAAAATCTACACATTTGGAGAGAACATTACATATCGACTGATATCCATCATTTCATTAGTTTGAACTTTGAAGACTCAATATGAGAAAGACCAACAATTTGTTTGGAATTTCAAACAGAAAATAGAAGACATTTTATAAGACAGAGTTGTTGCTCCAACATCTTGATACGCACAAATCTACACAATTATTTTGTGTTTACCGGAAAGCAGCCATTACCCTTTTCACTTGATTTTATTATTGGTTTTACGTTAATCATGCAACTGCTTTCTAATAAAATTGAATTAATAAATTAAGTTCACTATTTTGTGCAGTTGTTCATAAAAATATAATTGACAAATCAGAAGAAAAAACATATATAGTGTAATGTTTGAATTCTGAATACAGCTGTATGTAGCCTTGGACATTTCGGGTTTTGGGACGGGAATTGACGGGTATGAGACGGGAATGAGAAATTTGGGAAACCAAATATGATTCCCGAAGCATTCCCTTATTATAACGGGACGGGAAACCACGGGAATGGGAAGGGAATGAGAATTTTGGGAATAAAAAAACAATACCCGAAGTCTTAATAAATCGAGAAAATTGAAGATAATATGGGAAATTACGGGAAAAATACGGGAAATATGGGAAAATACAGGAAATTATGGAAAAATTCGGGAAAATATGAGAAAAATTGGGATATTTAAGAAAAAAATATCTAATTTTCAATTTTTTATTTTGTAAACGGGAAAATCGGGAAATCCCTTACCCTTCCATTACCCTTCCCTTACTCTTTTGAATAAAATAAATGTTCCCAAAAGGTAAATTGCAAATTCCCATTCTCAAAAAATTCGGGAATTTTTAAACGGATAAGGGTGGGAACGAGATTCCCGTCCCGAAATGCCCAGGGCTAGCTGTATGTGCGGCAGCGGGCTGGCAATATCATCATTCTTTTGTCATGAGTATACATCTCACTTTGGCATTATGTTTACCTAATTACAAAAATTCCTAATTACCAATTCTAGCGACTTCTTATTTAAAAGAAACTTTTGGTACGTCTGTTACGAGTTGCTTTCAATTGTGTCAAAGCTGGTGGAATATTATTATTTTTTATTATATATATTATCTGGATAAAAAAAAAACCATCTCATTTGTATGCATTGTGATTTCGAATATACATACTATTATTTAGCACGTATAGTATCCTTTTTTCATTACTATAATGAAAACAAAAATTAACCTCAACTTCCCGAAGGCAAAAAGAAAAGAAGATAAATTATGGATTTATTGGAAGGGAAATTAAAATGAATTTCAATACTACTAATTTGGTCAACCATGGAATTATCAAAAACATCAAACCGACAATCGAGAAAACGGTTTAAGTAAACCGAAGTATATTAATTCCTAAATTCTCTCACACTTGGCTTACAATTTATCAGAATCACACACGCACACCAAAACGCCGTTGCAAGCTCCTTCTCCGACGCCATTTAGGGTTTTACGGGTGACACTAGACTTGTAGAAATCTCAAATCCATGGCGGACGAAGATTACCAAGATGTCGACGATTTGGGGTACTTTCTCTGTTTCTATCCCTCAGATGATTTTTATTTTTTTCCCTCACTTGTTGACGCCTTGACGGAGCAGCTGTGAGCTTTCTGTTTGATATCTAAATCGAAGTACTCACCAAGTTATAAATGAACGAAACTTGCTGAAATCGTGTTTCGGCTGCAAAAGTTTGTTGACGAAGATGATGCACAGCGTTTACTGGTTCAAAGAATAGTCTTTTATCTACAAACCATTCACATTATCCAATCATGTTATTTGCAAATATAAATCATACAGTTTAACTGTCTATAAATGAAGCTAATTACAATTTCATGACACATTGACTCTGCTAGTTACTGAAACCTATGTGTTCCAAATCTCTTGAATTTGCAAAAATTTCCAGTGGGTTTGTGTTTGTATTAGGATAAATACAAAGTTGGTAAAGAATAAGGATAGAGTTTATAATATGATAGAGTTCAATTCCTTGTATTTAGGAATCTAAAGTTATCTAGAGACATGCTTGTATAAATAACCCAAGTTTGAGATTATGAAGAAACCAAGGTCAAGTTGAATACCTTATTCTACAGTTATGTTCAAACGCGCTCTCTCTATATATCATTATGGGTTCAAAATGTTGAATCGATTGTCCTGTAGGTACGAGGACGAGCCAGCAGAGCCAGAGATTGAAGTAAGCTATTACTATAGGAAACAGACATTGATAATTGCTTATTATCACCATTAGCAATTTTCTGATGAGTTTGTTGTGATTAGGAAGGAGTAGAGGAGGATGTTGAGATGAAGGAGACTGATGATACCACTGGCGAACCTATCGAAACTGAAGATAAGGTAGAGCAGGAAGATGTACAACGTCCTCGCAAAACATCAAAGTTCATGACCAAATACGAACGCGCTCGGATTCTCGGCACTCGTGCTCTCCAGATCAGGTCTCATTCCTTCCTGCCTTGACCGGACTATAAAATAATGCCTTCCATACCAAATTTCCATCTTCAGTGTTGAAGTTTTGAGATTACAGTACTTGGTTTCAGTTGAAAGTAAACAAGCTCTGTTCTGCTTTTTTTTTTTTTTTTTTTTCAGCATGAATGCTCCTGTGATGGTAGAGCTACAGGGTGAGACTGATCCGCTTGAGGTGTGTACTTGCTGTATCTCTTTCTCTCTCCACTTTTTTTCAAGAGTTTGTTATGATGTGAGCTACTTAGACAAATGAAGAAGAGTGTTAAAAGGGCTTTATATGTGACTCGCAGATTGCAATGAAGGAGCTTCGACAACGTAAGATACCTTTCACAATCAGGCGTTACTTACCCGATGGGAGGTTAGTTTAATCAATTTATTTCATCCGCATTACAAACATATCAGTTCACTAGTTTCATCTGAATTGTTGTGTCCTCATTATCAGCTTTGAAGAATGGAGAGTCGATGAACTGATTGTGGAAGACTCATGGAAACGTCAAGTCGGTGGTGATTGATTCATAAAGTCACCATCTATAGCACTATTGTGTAGCCTTTGAATCGAGCAAAGTTAAAACACAGATTTGCTCTAGTGTTGAAAATTTGTTTTTGTAGCCTGCTTTAAACAGGAGATTTTGGATATATATATTTTGGTAACAATTACTAATATAATGGCGTTATTATATATAACATGATCAATTTCATTACAAAGAGCTTAAAGAGTTTTTTTTGTCTCCAAAGCTTATTAACAAGAAGTTCTCTGGAGACTAACCAATGAGAAGTAAACACCTGTGTGACCTTTTGCCAACAAGGACGAGTGGGTCCCATGCTCAACCAGTTTCCCTTTGTCTAGAACAGCGATCGCGTCACAGTTCTGGATCGTGCTCAGCCTATGCGCGATCACAACGCTCGTCCTCCCGACCATCACGCGCTCGAGCGCGTCTTGCACCACACGCTCCGATTGGCTGTCTAAAGCGCTCGTAGCTTCGTCGAGTAGCAACACGGACGGGTTCTTCAAAACAGCACGAGCGATCGCGATCCTCTGTTTCTGCCCACCGGATAACTGTACTCCTCTGTCTCCGCAGCACGTGTCGTAACCGTCCGATAACGACGTGATGAAATCGTGAGCGTTCGCTGCCCTCGCCGCCTCGATGATCTCCGACTCGTCGATTTTATCAGAAGCTCTTCCGTATACGATGTTCTCTCTGATCGTTCCGGCGAACAACGTCGGCTCTTGGCTAACCAAAGCTATGTGCTGACGAAGCGATCTCAGATTATACGATCTTAAATCGCGACCGTCGATTTTCACAACGCCTTTCACCGGGTCGTAAAACCGTTCGATCAACCCGATTATCGTTGACTTACCCGACCCGCTTGGACCAACAATCGCCGTCGACTTTCCGGCTTCAATCTCAATCGAGAAATCTCTGAATATCATCACATCCGGTCTAGTCGGATACGAGAAGTCCACATTGAGAAACCCGACCCGACCCGTTATTCTCTCCGCCTCGTACCCATCCGGATCCTCCGGATCAATCGACGTGTACCGATCCAACACTGCGAAAACCGACCCGACCGCGTCGGAGCCTTTAGCTAAATCCGTGGTCATGCTTCCAGCGTCAGCAATGACTCGACCGGTACTAACCAAAATCATGAACGTCTCGAACAAAGCCTTAGCAGTTATGTAACCACCAGCGATCAATCTACCACCGTACCAGAAATCCAAAGCCCAAGTGCACGTGGTGAGGCTCTGCGACATGGCTAGACCGATCCCCGCGAACCACGACTGGCGTATGCTCTCTCTCCTCGGCGTTTCTTGCGCCTTGTCGAGCATTTTCATGATACGTTCTTGCGACGAGAAGGCCGTGATGGTTCGGACGTTGGAGACGGCTTCTGCTGCTAGCTTGCTACTCTCGTCTTGCGCCTTGATTGCTTTCTTGGACATGCTCTTGAGTAGGACACGGCGTGTGTAGAAGCAGACGATGATCACCGGCTGCACCGCGATCATCACGAGTGCTAGTCTCCACGCGATCACTAAACCCATCGTGCATGCTATGGTCACAGCCGATATGGTCTGTACCAATAACGCCATCCGATCACCTACCAACGATCTCACCTATCATAACATAAACAGAACAAAGATCAAGAAAATCAAGAAACACTATAACAAGATCAAGAAACACTATAACATTGATGTACTTACCACATTAGCATCTTTTGCGAGTCTAGAGCAAATAGCACCGCTCGAGTTCTCGTCTCGATCGAACCAACCGACTTCGAACGTTAGGACTTTAGAGAGCATCCGTTCTCGGATACGCTTAGTCAAATACTCACCCATGTATGCGAAGTTGTAGTGTTGACTGATGTTGATCAGGAAAGAAAGAACGGCTAGACCGACGAAAGATAACGCGTAGATCATTGTTTTCTCCTTGATCTCGTCGTGGCTCGTCAGAAAATAAACCGATACCATCGATCCCAAAGCATACGCGTAAGCTGGCTGTATGGCACCGAACAAGGTCGCGCTTATGCAGCCGTACAAGGCTTGTTTCCATTCCGGTAAGTTCATTGCCAAGAGTCTCTTAAACGAGGGTAAAGGAGGCTTATCATCTTGAGAAAGATTCTTCATGGTGCTTGAGACTGTAAACGAGTTAGCAGAGCTTGTTCTGCTTAGAGTCGAGACTCTTGAAATACTTCTCAAATCTTTGCTAGGATCCAAGATTGGACCCATTTGTATGTTGGAGCTGATGTTCACATCCGAGTCTTGTTTTTCAATCTGTTGTAAGCGGACTAGTGAAGTGTATTGACCATCTAAGTTTTCCATTAGCTCGTCGTGTGACCCGGTTTCCACTACATGGCCGTTCATGACCACAGAGATAACGTCAGCGTTACGAATGGTAGAGAGACGGTGAGCGATAAGAATAGTTGTTCGACCGATGGAGGCGTTTTCTAGTGCTTCTTGGACTACTCTTTCGGATTCAGAGTCCAATGCGCTTGTTGCCTCGTCTAAAAGAAGTATCACCGGCGATTTGATTATGGCACGTGCGATTGCTATCCTCTGCTTTTGGCCTCCTGACATTTGCACTCCTCTTTCTCCAACCTATATTTTTTACACACGAGACTATATCATAAGGCTAGAAAAAAAAAATAATGCAAAAGTATGTTATTAAAATTTGAATCTAACCTGAGTTTCGTAGCCATTAGGTAACTGAGAAATGAAGTTATGAGCATTAGAGGCTTTGGCAGCTTCAACAACATCATCCATGGATGCATCTTCTTTACCAAACAATATGTTCTCTTTTATTGATGTGGCGAAAAGTGCTGGCTCTTGGCTAACTAGACCCATTTGAGACCTCAACCACTTCACTTGCAGCTTGTCAATGGATACACCATCTATGAGAATCTCTCCTGCAACTGGATCATAAAACCTTTGCAATAGCGATATGACGGTTGATTTTCCTGACCCACTTCCTCCTACTAAAGCCACGGTTTTTCCAGAAGGAACTCTTAGACAAAAATCGTTGAATATAGATGTTTCGGGTCTTGATGGATAGGTAAACTTTACGTTCTTAAACTCTACTTCTCCTCTAGTTTTCTCCAGTTTGTGCCCGTCCGGATTGTTGGAGTCAATCTTGGGAACTCTGTTTATCACTTCCATGATTCGTTCCCCAACTGAAGACGCCTCAAAGAAGTACTTGACATTAGACAAACCAGCTCCAAGTGATCTGAAACAATAACAAAGATGTCAAAGATCCTGATCCTGATAAGGTTCTTTGAAGATCAACATTTTTTTGCGTTCTAGCAAAACGATATATGATTATTAAACTAAGTACTATGTTGATTATTAATCTAAGTACTATGTACTCTATTACTAAATATTCACTGAATTTTTTTCTAACATGTTGAATAATACTAATTTTCGAAGACATCCCAAAATGCATATGAAAAAATGATTTTCTATAGACGTTTTAAAAACTAAGATTATTCAGTATGTTTCAAAAATCTAAACGAAAAATGTTATATCATTCTACACTTTGCAACTATACACATTTTATTTGGTTACGTAAACAAAAACTCACTTATAAGTGTTAAGTAATATTTTTGTTTGATATTAACTCTTTTTGTTAAAGCCGTTTTGCATATCTCATTGTATCATCATGCAATAAAATCCTAAAATCAATAATTCTTTATGCACACACCACCTTTCTAGTTAAAAATACTTACACGCCGCCGATTGCAACAGAGGCGGCAACTGCAAAGACGGTACCACCTTCAGCACCATGGTACATGACCATCCGGCTTCCATACCAAGACATGAACCCCCACATGGCGAAAGTGATTCCATTGCTTCCAATGGTGATTCCCTTAGCAAGACCTTGTCTAATCCCTAGCTTCACAGACCCTTGAAGCGCGGTTGAGAACTTTGATATGGTCTTCTTCTCACCCGAAAACGCATAGACGGTTCTCACCGAAGAAATCGCCTGCTCAGCTACAAAACCAGCTTCATTGTACTCTTCACGTATCTTCCTCGAAATGCTCATGAGGGCTCGTCCGTACATAAGGCCAGGAATCACTAATAGGACAATGAATGGTAAGCCAACTATAGCGAGTCTCCATAGCAAAATAAATCCGACTATGTAGCTTCCAACGAATGTTGATGCGCTCATCAAAAAATTAGGTAACTGCACCAAATCGAAATCATCAATTAAAAAAAAAACGGTTTATTTAGTAAAACAAGAAAAATGATTAGAGTGAAAAGATAGAAAGGTGAGACCGACCTTTTCACTGAGCACGTCTTGGATGACGAAGCTGTCACTAGAGACACTAGTGATAACATCAGAAGTGCTTGTAACATGAAGATCAAAGTACCCCACATCTTGTCTTAACACTGCTCTTAAATACTTTTCTCTCATTCTTGCTGTTTGTCTCTCCCCTGTTCTTGTCCAACAATACCCTTCTGTTTTTTTTTTATCCCAAAAATTAAATAATTAATTCAATACACAAATTTAAATAAAATTCCATTAATCTAATTGGGGTCAACTATACAGAAAAGGAAAGGCTACATAATTATTAGAAAGGCTTACCAAGGAAGCAGACAACCCAAGAACCACAAGCCACATAAAGCAAAGCTACAGAGTTCTGTTGATTACAAAAATGAAAAGAAAAGAATGAACATTAGTCTTCTCTCCAGAGTCAGACACATACAATAAACTTAAGAGTGCATGTGTCATAGATTGAAGTCTAAACGTAAACCGTTAAATAAAAAGACTTGGAGGAGTCAATCAGTTTATTATATGTTTGACCTAGTGTGTACGTATCTCCCTCTAAATAATAGCAATTTGTAATTTTGTTGATTTTTTCCACCAAATGTCAAACGGATTATGGATAATCAAGATTAAAAAAACCACAAAAAGCTTGTCATCATAAGATCCAAATAGAAGAGTGAGAGAGAGAGAAAGAGAGAACTGAGAGGACCTTGGAGATGCTTTGCATGAAGGTTTCAGTGTTGAAAGAAGGACCACCAAGGTCGTTCATGAGCTTGCTTGTGATGAGAAGAACAAGAGGAGTTGTGAAGCCATCACCGACTGCTCCGATTAACCCTAATCCCATTAGCACCCAGTCTACACCGTCCGCGTGCATGAATATCGATCTTATGCTTCCAAAACTCTTCATCGTCTTCTTCCCAGTCTCTTTTGTCTCTTCGTTGCCCATTTCTCTTTTGTTGCAAAGAGAGAGAGAGAGAGACCAAAAACGACACCTTGACCTTAACGAAAGGGCAGCGGTTTCTTTCTTTCTCTCTCTGTTTCTTCGAGAGGTTCTCTATTCGTACAGTAATATTTAAAGCGGAAACCTATTATTTCCTTTTTTGTAATTTTTTTTTAGAGTATTTTTTTTGTTGTGTGATGTTTTTGTTCTACGCTTCATCCACATTTCGTCGATCCAATGTGGTAGTCGGCGGATATTTATAGCAACCGAGAGGGAGAAGCCAGTTGGCTTCTCTAAATTTCGGCTGCTTAACTTATATGGAGTTTAAAATATTCAATATTATATCATGTTTTGGTTTACTCTTTATGCTATACAATTAATATGTAGCTTAGTATTTTGTACTTTAAAAAAAGTACTTTGTATTAATACCGTTGTTCTGACACTACCAATTTAACGTTAAGCTTTCACGAAGATACTAAGTCTTGTTTGCTTTTCAAAGGTCGAACCATTGCCATTTAATAGTTTGGGACCCAAAACACCAGGAAATCTAAAATGTACGTCCCTTCAATTTGTAACAGCTCGAAAGCCCGATCACTAGAAATCTCATCCCGTATTCGAAAAGATACTTTATGCATGAACAGATATCATCAATGTCATCAGCCATTTTCTTTTTCATTTTTATGATTACTATTTGATGCCTTTATAATCTCAATAATTGAGGCTATCCTTTTATTTTAAATCATGTTTTATAAATATTTTTTTAAAAGTGATCTACATAAATTTGTATACATTTTTCTTTTAGATAATGTTATAGTCATGCATATGTTAAACTATTAACAAAACCAATAGTATCATATATAGTTAACTATTAAGTACTATTTGTGTGAATATCTTTATGATTCATTTTTATCATGCACCATATTTTAAAAAAATATTAGTTTCTTAAGAAGTTCTAGAGCTAAAAATAAACAACAAAATAAATATTTTTGATATTTTATGCAAGTAGTATTGAATTTTTCTGAGTGTCCAAATCTGTAAAAATGGCTTCAAATGAAGGCGGTATAGAGTTATACTAATTAATGATATCTAGTAAGCACATGCATGGACTTGAATTCGTCTTCTTGCGACATTAAAACCTGCGAGCAATTCCCTATGCGAGTCATGTGCTTGCCTAGCAGCCTTGCATGCAGCCTTTTCACACAACACAGACTCTCTGAATGTCTATTTATTACCACTACTATTAATTATGACATCATTTATTTACCGTATATAGTACAGTACCCTTTTTTTTTTGGAAGCACCCTTTTTTACAAATAATTTATCGTATACAATAAGTATTTATAATGCTTTGTTCCATATTTCGAGGTACGGTTATAATTGGATAATACTAGTATGTAATACAGTGTCGTTATATAGCATGACTGGGTTACTGCGTTTGTAACGGTTGGTATACAACAACAACAAAACGTACATTAGTTTGTAAGCCTTTGTTAAAAAAAAAAAAGACTTCCATTAGTTTGTTTGCTACTTCGCACAACTAAACTATGGTGAAGAAAAGGAAAATTTAGTTAACTCTATGATCAATTTGTAAAGCATATAAAAGCGTCCCTTCAAGCAATTAAATACTCTTATATGTTGGTTCTTCAATTGTCTACGTTATATTTCTTGAATGACGCCGATCTATTATTCTCGGGTATAAAATCCATCTACAAATACATTAAACTGTTCAAGGACCAATAAGTTTTAGGTCTACGTCCTTGTAGAATTATAAACCTGAAGATATACCTGTTTATTGTAGAAATTGATGTCAAGGCGATATTATGGTTACATACATAAAAACTGAGTTCGGGCAGAAAAAGTTTTGTAAGGGATTGTTTATACTATTAAATTTCGTGAGATGTTTGCTATTCGAATATTAGACTAAGGCTTTTAATAGTGACACAGATCAAAAAATGCAGATCAAAAGGAATATATAGATCATGCAGAAGAAATACAGATCATGATCTGTATGCAGAACAATTGCATAACAAGTATTTCATCCGTTCAAGAATATATGATATTATATGATTTTTCGTACCATAAAAGAATTTGTTTTTTCTTTTTTTCTAAATTTTTTTTCTCTAATTTCTATTTTTTCATTTCATCTAATTCAGTTCTTTTAAAAGTCATATCAAACTAATTTATTTTTCTTCATGTTCTTTGTTAAATAATACTTACAATATTATATACAAAAGAAAATTTTGGAAATAAAGTAAAATAAAATATATGATATGACATATAATAATTTAAATTTTTTATTTTATGTTATGCATATTATATCAAAATTGAGGATATTCTTTGATAGTTAATTTAGTTCTTAATTTAGTTGATTATATTTTAATAGTATTTTTCTTATGTTTTTAAAATTATTTAAAATAATATATTTGAATTTATAAGAAATTATATATTTAGTTTTTTTGTTTCATGGAAAAATTTATTTTTCAAGTTCTTGAAAACATTAGTTAGTTTTCAAAATACTTTAAAGTTTGTAATATTCATAGAAATTTCCTTAGTTAAATATATAATAAGATATACAAAATTGTGTTTGATAATAAAATATATAATATAAGTTGAATACTGTTTTTTGTAATTTATTTTGAAATAAATAGGTAGAATATAAAATTAATAAGTAATAAAGATAGAATTAAAGAAAAAATAAAAGAAAAAATAAAAGAGAATAAAAAACGGATCTGCACCTGTACGGGTGCTTTTTGGGTCCTTCAGTGCAGAGCAAAAATTTGTTCTCTTTTCTGATCTGTATACAGATCAATTTAATTTCTCCTGCATTTGTTTCAGTCTGCATTAAAAATGTGATTGTGCATTAAATACATATCAATCTGTATTTGATCTGTCCTGTATTTATTCTGCAGTAAATCTGGACTTCCATTCAAAGCCTAGGCCTCCGAATAATTATTTATCTATTCTACGACCTCCAAACTGTGTACTTTTTTATAGTGCTTACTAGGGGTGACCCGCGCTTCGCGCGGGAATTGAAATTGTTGTGTTGATTTTATTATTTTTCATAAATTTAATTTAATTCTATGATTTATTATTATTTTAAAAATGTCATACACATATTAATCAAATATAATTAGGGTTACTCAAAAATTTCCGAAAATTAAATATAATTAAGTTTACGCAAAAATTTTGAACCATCATTTCTCATTCCTCCCATTTTGTTCCTTTTATCATGTCCGTTCTTTCCCGTCCCATTCGCCATGTCCGTATCGTCACGTGCAATCCCATCATGTCTGAGACTGTTCCATCCCGTTTTGTCCAGTCTCATCCCGTTCTTTCCGTTTTTTTCCGTCATGTCCCTAAATATAATTAGGGATATGCTAAATTCACTTTTTTCCGTTCCATTATGTTTCTTTTCATCCCGTCCTTTCCGTCATATCCATCCCGTCTAGTCCCATCCTGTCTCATTATGTTTTTTCCTGTCTTGTCTTGTCCCATCTTGGTCTTTTTGTTTCTTCTTGTCCCGTCTCTAAATATAATAAGAGGTAGGCAAAATTTACCTCCTATCCCGTTCTATTTCCCATCTCGTTCCTCCCTGTCCTATTTCCCTCCCGTTCCTCCTCGTTCTGTTTTTTCCCGTCTCGTATTGCCCCATCCCTTTCTTCCCGTCTCGTTCTGCCTTGTCGGGTATAATTTTGGCCTCGTTATGTCCCGTCCTGTTTATTCCTTCTCGTTTCCGCCTTGTCCCATTTTGCACCGTCTCATTCATTCTCATCTCATTTTTCCTCATCATGTACATTTCCTTTCCGTCTCGTTCCTCCCCGTCCTATTCATTCACATACCGTTTTGCCTTGTCTCGTTCATTTCTTTCCATTCTGCCTTATCTTGTTTCTTCATGTCTTGTTCCACCATGTCCCTTTCTTTTCTATCCCATTTTGCCTCGTCAAATTCATTTTCGACTCGTCTTGTTTCTTCCCGTCTCGTTATCATACAGTTTTGCGTCATTCCGTTCATTTTATTATTATTATTATTATTGTTAAATTATTAAAATCTATTTGATAAAACTAAAATTATTAAATTAGAATTTATTTAGATCAATATATAAAATATTTTCTTATACAAAATGACTTTTCAAATTCTATTATGATTAAGTGATAGATGTAATAAATTATTAGTCTTAAAAGAGAATTGGAAAGCATTGTTTAAAAGAGAGTTTGCTGACGTGGCGCTCCCAGAAGAGACCCCAACTGTATTTTATATATATAGATTTGACATCCTTCTATGATAGTGTTAACATCAAATAATTGATATGCGTTTTTCCGAATTAGAACGTATATGCCGATTACAATTTAATACATTAAACATTCATTAATAATGACTCATTATGCTGGCAAATGATACCGTCCCCATGGGTGATCTCCAGGGTTTGTACAATTGCATGTACGTATGTGGTGACGCTTTTTTTCTTGCTTAAATTATGTAAACGTTGACTTCTATTTGGTTTTATATTGGAATTCATACAACATTAATATTCGTTTCTGTACTAATTATATCCAACGATTAGTGGAGTAACTTATTTTGTTAACTTTAAAAAACAGAAGCTGCTAGTTATATAATCACAATATCGGTGTAACTTCGATTTAGGTCTCCTAGACAGAACTAGCTTTTAGTTAGGTATAGGATTTTCAGTTCTTTCACTAATTTTGTTTTTCTTATCTTTTCTTAAACTTTTTAACAACACCTATGTTTGACACAGTTTTTCTATGTTATCAGATATTTGGGGTTTTGATATCACTTTTAAATTCGTATGTATCAATTAGTTTCTAATTAAAACATAAAATTGATAGAATATAGAAGAACAATATCATATAAGGGTGCTAACAGAATAAATACATCCAAGTGAAAGGCTACATAAAAAGTGGAAGTGAAAGAGGCCTGTGAAATAGAAGAGGAAGAGAGCGTAGAAATTAACAGAAAATGTGATTTCATGATGATAGCAAGCTCTTTTCTACAAATAATAGGTTAATTTAAACAAAGTACTATCAACTATGCTAGTTTAGGTGCTTAAGATCGAATTAATTTGCTTGTTTTATTGTGCCGTTTAAAATTTAAATACTTACTTAAAGTGATATATATAAAATTCATAGACAAGCGATAATGATCATTCTATAAAACATATATTCTGCCCACAACTCATCTAAGAAACTAATGATAAATGAAGTGAAAGAAAACAAAAAATAAACCATGAATTTCTCCAAAGTGTAATGATTTGTAAATTGCGTACACAATTTAGTGGCACACCAAGAATTAAAACGGTGGGGGACACATTGGTTTTTAAGTTCACATTCATTATGTTTCACTTTATTTTTTTCTTTTTTTGGTTTTACGCATTTTTAACCCACAAAAGAAAATGTCATTTCTTTTGCGATTGTAAAATTAAAAAAAAAAAAAAAGCTATATGTTCTCAACGACAATCCAACAGCGCCTAGCCATTTAAATGTTTAGATGCCGCCAAGAAATTCTTTTGCTATCAACCTATACAAATTATAGATAAAATTGATATAAACACACATATTTCTCACGTTTTAATGGTAAATTACTAAGGCTTTTGAACGATTAGGCTTATACTACATTTTAGAAAACTGCTTTTCCCTTTAAATATTCCAAGTTGGCCACCCAAGAAGATAGTAAAAGCAACTCAGTAGTGAACCGACCAACAAAGAAAGATAAATCATGACAGTGACATATTGTATAATTAGTGCTTCATGTCTTCTGCCATGTTTATAACCCATGCTTTTCACTGCCAAGTGTGACTTCGACTATAAATTTATAGTTCGAGTTTAATAATTAATCAAGAAAAAAAAACTTGAACACATTTTTGTGTGGATTAAGCTAAACTGAAGCACAGTAATCGTTATGCGTTACATGCATCTGTTATAGCATTGGGTACATATGTAAGAAACATACTTGAAGAATTTGATCGAATGTATGCGTTTTTTTTTTTTTTTTTTTTTTTTGCTAATTGTTTAGCAACTTTCATTTACTTGGCACCAAAAATTCTCACATCTTCATGCTTCCGAAGCTTAAGTCGAAATTCTCTAGTCTAACAATGGAAAAATCCACTTGTGTTTGTATCATACTACCATTCATGACCAAATCTGTAAAGCTTCAAACTCCGTTAAGATAGTAGACATATATGCTTGTCTTGATCCTTTAATAAAACGTATTTGATCGTTCCCAATAACCCAACTTGCTTTCGATTCATGATTTATGTTTAGAAAACTTCCAATCATAATTACATTTAAAAATTAACCTATCCTTGAATAGGTCGAAACCATCGAAGCACAAACAGAAGCGTTACTCATCATGTCATTGACTTGCTTGATCGATACTATCCAACCAGTCTCTGGAGAGATCAAGTGCATATTACATTTTTTTGTTGGTGTGCTAAATTGTAAATATTCATTATAAAATGAAACGTTTGATTTTATAGATTGTGTTAACAAAATGTTCAACTTACAAATGGTCCCATTGCAAAAAATGGTAAAAAACATGGAAGTATAGACAATCCGTACTTTGAGTAGCACTCTGCGATGAAGCTAAGGACGACAAAGTAGCGATAATGTGCTTCTAAACTCTAGTAGAAGTTGAATACAAAGTTTATCCAAAGACAGAGTAGCAATTTTGAAAGATGGATAAAAACACCCTCTTAGCTGAAAGAAGCTGTTTCACAGATAACCACTAACCAAAACAACGTGAAATTACTCCAAGGCGCTAGTGGAGGCTCGAGCAAGACATTGAGTCTTCCTCAATATCTATGTAGCGACGCTCCACCAACAAAATCCTAGGCCTCAAAACAAAGACAGAGCTACACTGGCCACTGGAACTAGATGAACTCACTCACTCTCTCCCAAGTTCATTCCCCGGCGAGCACAGAGCCCCAACAACATCATGGAACCAACAGCCTTACTATCTCCTCTGATTGCATATTACATTACTTGATTCCATTGATTGTACGTATTCCCATGGAAAAACCAATAAATTTCTGCTTCTCCATATTCGTCGTCATAGTAGTCACATGCCAATTGGCAATTGCAAACACATTTCATTTACTAAATTAAATGCTAATTAGATTCACGTTTTTCAGTTAATATATGTTTTCACGCTTGGATCAACAGAAGCTAAATTACATCTAATATATATGTGAATACGTATAGACTTATATTTACATGTTTATATATACAATTGCATCTTACAATTATTTTTCTTACATCATACGTACGGCTTTTCAGTTTACATATTTTAATATTGTTCGAGAGAAAGATAAGAAAAAGAAAGAAAGTGGAAGTTTTTGAGAGTGAGTGAGCTAGTGCTTAATTAAAAATATGTCATGTCATATCATGTCTTGATTATACGAAAACCAAATTCCACTTTACTCGAACTACATACATTCATTCATGCATTCACTAAAGAAGCTCGAGCAAAACATATCCCACCAAATCATAAGTGTTGCAGGTTTTCATATGTGGCAAAAGGGCTCATCAGCTATCAGCCCTCACTCATCAATCATCAACCATTGCTTTTCAACTTGGCCTACTAGTAGTGATTATATAACACTCCTTCACACCCACTGACCCTCACATCATTCTTCATCTCTCAACGTGTACATCTACATACTATCACTATTTTAATATATTCAATTTATCAAAGAACTATACGGTATACCAACTATATGTTATCTTAAAAAAAGTCCCCATTTAGTACTATATATCCAACCGTTAATGCAACAAGATAACTAAGTATTATTATTAATATACCAACATCCTTATTATTTTGTTGTTATATATATTAATATATATGTGTGTACATTATCTTTGTTTGGTGAAGTATATAATGAAAACAACTCATGTAATAACTTTGTCCAACAAAGATTTATTGAGGAGAAGTTTAATTACTTCAAGGTGTATTCCATTATAGTCTAAAATAGTCAATTTCGCAATAAAATCTTAGGATCGAAAAAATAACATTCAGATATGGTGGATTCGACGTGGCTTCTATGTGGATCCTATGAACATTTACCTGTTCACAGATTCTCCAAGAAACAGTTCCATGGTTTCTCTGTTCACAGATTCTCCAAGAACAGTGCCTTGGTGACTATTTCTTCGTATCTTTCTGCAAATAACATAAAAAAACATGAAATACGCTGTTTGAATCTGATTGGCGAAGAAACAATTTGCTCTTAATAAAATTCTTAGGTTATACGGTATAGCCTTATAGCCTTATACTACAATTGTAGGGGTTGTGTTTTTCATAAAGACAAGTCAAAATTGGGCATGCGGAACACGTGTCAGCTTCCATACCGTTATTAACATCCCCAAGATATATGGGCTTAAATATTTTGGGCTCCATATGGGCCGACGTTTCTGATTATTGCGCCTCTCGTAAAGACGCCCAACGGTTTCAGGTGGAAGAAGAAACTGAGATATTTTTCAGTAGAGCAAGCAAGCTACACACGAAGAAACAATGGCGGGAATGGATACACAGAAGCAGCTTCTCTCTCTGATCCGCGACTTCACCTCTGAAAGATCTCGAGGAGGTAAGATTTCTTCTGATTTAAGGTCTCTAGATTGCGCGAAGAAGACAACAGTGAAGAATCGGAAGGCTTCTCTAGCTGAAATTTGAAAAAAAAAAGTTGGATAGATGCTAGAGAAACTGATCTGCAATTCGATTGGGTTTTTTTCGTGAAATTTATTGTTTAGGCGATGCTAGTATGCGATTCGATCTGATTAGAAAAATTATGGTTCTGATTGGGTGGTGATTTTCTCGTCTAGAGCAAAGAGTGGTTGGGTTGAAGAAGCGGATCGAGTCTCTACAGTCGGAAGTGGAAGCAGCGAATGCAGAAGTTGAGCATGCGAAGCGTATCAAAGAAGTGGCAGAGGAGGAGCTCAACGGCTACGAAGTTGAATTGTCTTTGAACGATGCTACGATTCAATCTCTGGAGGTTTCTATTTTCCCTTAATTCATGTGGTTTGTTGGATGCTTAGAGCTTTTGGTGCATAGAATGAGTTTTGATAAGGTTTTGCTTGGAAACTGTAATTTTTTTCAGTCGAGGATTGCTCTTCTTCAGGATGAAATTTCAACTGTTGGCAATGAAGTGGATGCTCTTAAGGTTTTGATTACACTCTGTTCATAAAAGTTTTCAGTGGTTATGGTTGATTGTTTCCTCTGTTTGAAATTCTGGAATTTTTCGTGTATGGCTTGCTTGATGTGGTGGTTGGTGAAAACAAAGAACAAGGAAGGATTACTTAGGTGGTTTCATCTCTCTAACACCTTAATTGATTATACTTCTTGAGATAAACGTAGGCTGTGTTTGCTAATTTCTTATTCTCTTTGTGATACAGAGATGAGTTTATAAGCCATATGGTTGAGCTGAACAAGGAAATAAGGTGTGATTTACTATTCTGTGCACTTTTAAGTCTTACGCTGCTGCAACATATTAAGTTGCTTGCTTGGTAACAGGGAGTTCCAGAGAAATGTAGACTCCAGTTTGGGAAATGATGATAGTAATGGCATAACGTCAAGTGAGTAGCCAATGCTTGCACGCAGTTTACTCTTCTTGTATAACTTGGCACTGTTTATTAAGAGGCGGTGGCTTGTGTATATGTTTCGTAATAGCAGATGTTAAAGTTTTTGAGGATGGTTGTGGAGCTGATTCAGAAGCTATCAGGGATTTTCTATCCGATTTAAGTTCTCAATTAGCAGAAGAGGAAGAAGGATACTTGGCAGAGCAGAACATACAAGAACAGGTAATAATGGACCAAGAGTTTAGTCTCCTCTTTTTTTTTTTTTTTTTTTCAATTGTATGCTTGGAAGTTTACTCCTCTGCCATTCTTTGACGTGAACAATTTGGAATTGATAAAACTCGGTTTTTCTATCTGTAGCTGAAGAAGGAACTGGATGAGTATGAGAAGAAAATGTCACTCATGGAGGCCATAACAGAGAAAACTAACTCAGTGCAAGTTCTCGCTAGATATCCTTATTTTCGTTGGCTACTGAGCTGAGGTCGTAGCAATCATTTATCACATTTAAACCAACTAGTCCTGTTCTTTCTGAGACAGCCTGCACTATGCAGAAGCCAGTGATTGTGACTTTTATTTTACATTTGCCATTCTTTCAAAAGAATTGGTTTCCTTGATGGAAAACACGCAGGCTTCTGAGTTGGAACAGACATTGGCTTCACTCGGGGAGGAGCTGCAAAAGAGATGCCAATGCCAACATTGCCAGGCAGAAAATTTGGAAGTCTTGAGCTTATTTCTTCAGGGAGATCAAGTATGTTTACCCTTACAAACTAATTTTTCTCATTTCTAAACAACAACTTTTGCGCAATGCCATCGAAATATTGGAACCAAAAGCTTTTATATTCCTACGTTATGAGCTTATAAGGAATGTTGACATACGGTCTTATGTGTCCATGTTCAGATTATTTTCCACATTAAAAAAGACTTTTGTAGTCTATGGAGCATCCATAAACCGTATAGTCAGGAAAAGGCATCATAGGTTCTGCCTCTTTTTAGGTCGAATGTCATCCTGAAAGAATGTAGACATGTTCACTTGTTTGAGTAGCTAGAATTTCAAGAAACGTAATGTGTGAATTTTATAGCATAGTGAAGACTGAAGAGACTGGTGGTGATTAAGTATCTGGCTCTCACTTAGGGGACTAGGAATGTTATACACACCTTAGAACACCGTCACACCTGAAACACTCACTCATCCTTCTCACAACATATGATCTATAGTTTCTTTTTCCGTTTATATAAAACAGCAGGACTAGGCTAGTTGTTTCATCATGCTGGGTTCTTAATTTTTCTCCTACTCGATAGTATTTGTTAACATGACTGAATATTATTGTCCAAGTCCTCGTTACTGTGCCTAGTATATGTAGACTGAGCTTGTAGTTTTATATAAGATATTAATTACATTTTGTCTGCTTGCTTTCGCCTTGACAAGATATTTGTTCTTCTTTGCAGATGGTGGAGTCTTAGTTAAGCAAGCAAATGTTACATGTTAGAGGGAAGATCGATTTACTCGTTTACCAAGAATGTAAGACATTTCTTTCACCTTAGGATCTAAGAAAGTTTGCTAGATATGCATGATGGTACAGTCAATTTCTTGAAATCTGTGTAACCAAACTTCATGAGCTACGGTTTTCTTTACATAAGCAAATAGCAACTATGAAAGCATGTCAGAGATATATTACTTGAGAACGCACATCTTAGCCACGTTCTTGAGACCAGTAGTATGAGTTTCCAAACAAAATCTAAAACATACATACAATGGGCTTACTCTGTTTGGCCTCAGACGGATTAGTATGCACTTAATTAATATTTCAACTGCCAAATGTGTCAACTAATAGCAGTCGAAACAAACCAGTTACAAAAACTTCTCTGTTTAACAAAAATAGCTTCTCCGCTTAACATACATTGATTTCAATTTGGGTGGGTATACACTTACAAAATCATTCATTGAATTATCATAGAAAAAATTAGAATCTAAATAAATACGTTAAACTAATGAGACCTTCAATGTAGATTTCTCTGGAGACTGACCAATGAGAAATAAGCACCTGTAGGACCCTTCGCCAACAAGGACGAGTGGGTCCCGTGTTCGACTAGTGTCCCTTTGTCTAAAACTGCGATCGCGTTGCAGTTCTGGATCGTGCTCAGCCTATGTGCGATCACAACGCTCGTCCTCCCAACCATCACGCGCTCGAGCGCCTCTTGCACCACGCGCTCCGACTGGCTGTCCAAAGCACTTGTCGCTTCGTCCAGAAGCAATACCGAAGGATTCTTCAGCACAGCTCGAGCGATTGCGATTCTCTGTTTTTGTCCACCGGACAACTGTTCTCCTCTGTCCCCGCAATACGTGTCATAACCGTTGGATAGTGATGTGATGAAATCGTGAGCGTTCGCTGCCTTCGCCGCCTCAATGATCTCCGACTGGTCGATTTTGTCAGATGCTCCTCCGTACAAGATGTTCTCTCGGATAGTCCCGGAAAACAGTGTTGGCTCTTGGCTAACCAAAGCTATGTGTCGACGAAGCGATCTCAAATGGTACGTCTTTATATCACGACCATCGATTTTGACAATACCCTTTAACGGATCATAAAACCGCTCGATCAAGCCAATGATTGTCGATTTACCTGACCCGCTTGGACCCACAATCGCCGTCGACTTGCCTTCCTCTATCTCAATAGAGAAGTCTTTGAATATAATCGCATCTGGTCGTGTTGGATAAGCGAAGTCCACATTAAGAAACTCGATTTGTCCCTTTACTTTCTCTGCAAGATATCCATTAGGGTTCTCCGGCTCAATGGTGGTGCGTCGATCTAACACTGCAAAAACAGATCCCAACTGCATCCGAGCCCTTGGCTAGATCCGTCGTCATGGCTCCAGCGTCGGCAATAACCCAACCCGCTCAGTTACAAAGACGCTAAACATCTCAAAGAATGCTTTTGACGTGATTTTTCCTTCACTGATGAGTTTACCACCGTACCAGTAATTCAAAACGGCTGTGCAACTTATGAGGCTTCGTGTAGTTGCGAGCACAATCCCAGCTAACCACGACTGGCGGATGCTTTCTCTCCGTGGACCTTCTTGAACCGTTTCGAGTAGTTTCAAGATCCGTTCTTGTGACGAAAAAGCTGTGATGGTTCGGATGTTGGAGACAGCTTCCGCGGCTAGTTTGCTGCTCTCGTCTTGGGATTTAATAGCCTTTTTCGACATTTTCTTGAGCAGAACACGTTGGGTGTAGAAGCACACAATGACCACTGGCTGCGCCGCAATCATCACTATGGCTAATCTCCAAGCGATGGCTAAACCAAGTGTGCACGCTACTGTCACTGCCGATATAGTATGTACCAACAATGAAGCCCGATCACCAACCAGCGATCTCACCTATCATAACAAAACATTACAAGATCAAGAAATCGGTAGAAATATTTGTTCAAATTAGTAAGGTGGAAAACATACCACATTAGCTTCTTTTGCTAGTCTAGAGCAAATGGCACCACTCGAGTTCTCGTCCTCATCGAACCAATTGACTTCAAAGGTCAAAATCTTTGAGAGCATCTTCTCTCGGACACGTTTCGTTAGATATTCCCCCGTGTAAGCAAAGCTATAATGCTGACTAATATTGATCAAGAAAGTGAATATAGCTAGACCAAGAAAAAGCAACACGTACATCCTCGTTTTCTCCTTCATCTCGTCGTGATTCGTAAGGAAGTAAACTGAAACCATTGATCCCGAAACAAATGAAGAAGTTGGCTGTACAGCCCCATATAAGGCTGCACTTATGCAACCACACAATGCTTGTTTCCACTCTGGTCTGTTCATCGCCATCATTCTCTTAAACGATGGCACAGGTGGCTTCTTCTTCTTATCCTTAACTATCGAAGAAGAAAGATCCGCGTCAATGCTTGAAGTCTTTAACAAGATAGCCTGGCTTGGAATAGGGAGCTTTGGACCATACTTCAAATCTTTGCTCAAAATCGAGAATTGACTCCCTTGCACACTTACGTTTATGTTACCATCTGAATCTGATTCTTCATTCTGATTCATCTGCTGTAAGCGGACTAGAGAAGTATATTGACCATCAAAGTTCTTCATGAGCTCTTCATGTGATCCAGTTTCTACAACACGGCCATTATCAACTACATAAATAACATCAGCATTACGAATGGTAGAGAGGCGATGGGCAATAACAATAGTTGTACGGCCAAGAGAGGCATTGTCTAAAGCTTCTTGGACTACCCTTTCGGATTCTGAGTCCAACGCGCTTGTTGCCTCATCTAGAAGAAGAATTGCCGGTGATTTGATTATGGCACGTGCAATGGCGATCCTTTGCTTTTGACCCCCTGACATTTGCACTCCTCTCACTCCAACCTTTTTTGTTTATTAAAAAAAAAAAGATATATGTCATCATCCAACTAAAAAGAAAACATAATCAACTTGTTATTAATATTTTATACTAACCTGAGTTTTGTAACCATGTGGGAACTGAGAAATGAAATCATGAGCATTTGAGGCCGTTGCGGCTTCAACAACTTCGTCAATGGATGCATCCTCTTTACCAAATAATATGTTTTCTTCTATCGATGTGGCGAAGAGCGCTGGCTCTTGGCTAACTAGACCCATTTGCGACCTCAACCACTTAACTTGCAGCTCACGTATGGATACACCATCTATCAGAATCTCTCCAGCAACCGTATCATAGAATCTTTGCAAAAGCGAGATCACAGTTGATTTTCCAGATCCGCTTCCGCCTACTAGAGCCACAGTTTTTCCAGAGGGAATTCTCAAACATAGATCCTCAAAGATTAGGGTTTCTGGTCTAGACGGGTACATGAATTTCACGTGCTTAAATTGGACTTCTCCTGTAATCTTCTCTAGAATTTGACCTTCTGTGTTATATGAATCGATATTGGGAACTCTTTTAATCATTTTGATAATCCTTTCCCCTGCTACAGCCGCCTCTGAGAAATATTTAAGATTCGACAAACCTCGACCAAATGTTCTGAAAAAAAAAATGTTAGATAAAGAATGGTTTGTTTGCGTGTCAAGCAAAACAAAGGAGCCTTGAAAATATATACTTACTTGCCACCCATGTTGATGCATACAATGACTGCAAAGATGGTACCGCCTTTGGCACCGTGGTTCATAACCATTCGACTTCCGAACCAAGTCATAAACCCCCAATTGGCATAAGAGATGCCATTGCTCCCAAGGGCCATTCCTTTAACTAGTCCTTGTCTCAGCCCTAGCTTCACCGAGCCTTGAAGCGAAGCTGAGAATTTTGATAACATTTTCCTCTCACTACCAAATGCATAAACAGTTCTCACCAGTGAGATGGCTTGCTCGGCAATAGAACCAGCTTCATTGTACTCTTCACGTATTTTCCTCGAGATGTTGATGAGGACTCGTCCGTACATTAGTCCAGGGATCAAGAGGAGGACGATAGATGGTAAGCCTAGGATTGTGAGTCTCCATAGCATGATGAAACTCACGATGTAGCTTACGAAAAACACCGATGTATTCTTCAAAAAATCCGGTAGCTGGTTGAAATCAAAATCATCAAAACCGGGATTCAGAGAAAGGTAACATGATTGGAATAATGGAATGGCAAATAAAGATAGAAATATGGAGAGACCTTTTCACTGAGGACGTCTTGGATCACGAGGCTGTCACTAGAGACACTTGTGATAACATCAGAAGTGCTTGAGACATTGAGATCAAAGTAACCCACATCTTGTCTTAACACTGCTCCTAAGTACCTCTGTCTCATTTTTGATGATTGTCTCTCCCCTGTTCTTGTCCAGCAAAATGCTTCTGTTTGTTTGTATTTCCAAAACCATCCACAAACTTAAATATAAATTATGATTATGTACCAAGTTTATTCACTTTGGCTTTTTGTTAGCTTTAAAAGGAAAGAATTAAACAAACATAATTAACTTAAAAGACTTACCAGTGAAACATATCACCCAAGCTGCACAAGCGACATAAAGCAAAGCTCTAGCATTCTGGTACCAAACGTGTACAGAAAAAGGAAGATGCATTAATACTCTTTCTTAGGAAAAACAAAAAAAGATTGACATGTGTGTTTCCATTTTAAAACCAGTTAGCAATTAGCCAATTACTCAACTGGATGACTAATATCCCTTATCTATATATTGGGTCCTATGTCCTAAGTCCTAACATATTACATATATATATTTGGCCTACTTGCCATGTCTACTGAGGAACAATGGAGACAAAACAAAAAAAAAAAACTGAGAACATAGAGTTATTAAAAAGAGAGAAAAGACCTTCAAGATGGCTTGCATGAATCTTTCATCACCGAATGAGGAACCACCGATGTCGTTCAGTAGCAAGCTGGTGATGAAAAATACAATAGGAGCGATGCAGCCATCACATACGGATCCGATTAACCCGAATCCCATCAAGATCCAATCAACACCATCCGCGTGCATGAATATCGATCGTATGCTTTCCCAACTCTTCATTTTCGTCTTCTTGCTCCACGTCTCCTTTTCCTTCTCTTCTCAACTGTTGCAGAGAAAAGGCCTAAAACGACACCTTGGCCTTAGGGAAACGACAGCTCACAGTTTTCTCTCTTTTTTTATTTCAAGACCAAAAGGTTCTCACTTCTTGCGCTAATATTAAAGAGGGAGGAATCATATCTTCTTCTTCTTCTTTTTTCGTGTGGAATTTGTCGTGTAATGATATTTGTTCAAGTCTTCTTGATCGTTTTATATAGCAACAGAGATTGAGGGTAACCATTTATTTATATGAAAATTTTGATTTTGTACCATGTGTTTTATTTTATAGCATCATCAGATTCCCTATTTTAATTCGTTTGTACGCGTACCTTTTTTTTATTTTTTAACTTTGAATGTATTTGTTTTTGTTCTGTATCTATATTCAGAAATCAGAACACATACATATATAGTCACTAGTTTTCACCACAGTGATTTTTAAACGAATCATCACTAATCAGAACACATACATATATAGTCACCTGTTTCCCACCTAGCTAGTACTTCTATTTCTGACCAAATTTTAAATAGACTTTATTGAAGGCCAGAAAAATCAAATCTACATTTTTTTTTATTAATTTTATTTGTGGAAAATGTTTCTGGAGTAGTATATATATTATCTGCACGTATAATCATCATTCAAACTGTTAATTAAAGACCAACTACATCATTTTAAAACAAATAATATACTATAATCAGACAGGTTATCAGTTTATCATTGACTTTAGCTGTCTTTACATATATCATAAGAAATAAAATTAGTTCGTGCTTGTCCCTGATTTACTAATTTATTTTTATTTTTTGCTAAAGATTTACTAATTTAATTATATTTGTATTCTTAAAAATATTTATCTTTAATTAATACATTCAGTATCTATCAAGATTCTTTAAACACACAACATGTATGGAATTGATTACGTCTTGCTGCCACATTAAAACCTGCTAGCAATCCCTTTTTTTTTTTTTTTTTTTTTTTTTTTTTTTTTTTTGAACAAACCTGCTAGCAATCCCATATGGCATATGCTAGTCATGTGCCGTGCATTGGCATGCACAACTCTTTCATTTTTATTTAATGGTTTTATTTTTCTTTAGTAATATCTCTAGTCGTAGACTCGTAGTAAGTGATCTGTGGAAGAATTTATATATTCATCCTGATTCAACATGCATAGTACACATTGTTTAAGAATTTGATTGTCATTTTTAAATAAAAACTGTTGCTTTAAACTGTCCTCCCCACAGTTACGCGCTTAAGCGCTCGTCGCTCAACACCGCTAACCTATCGGAACTTCAGAATTTTATTTTGTAGTCTTGTACAATCAAATACTTTAATCAATTCCTCTCAATTTATCTGTGATGATCTTAAATCTCTCTAAAGTCTTTTATGTGATTTGATTTGTATTTTACCGAAAAATAAATAAATATGTGATTTGTATTTAAGATTATTACTTTGGTAACGTGCATGCATCATCATGTCACCCGTTTACGTACTCCACAATTTACTTATGTTTCGTGTCTCCCACGTCGCGACTAATGATCATAGGACCTATCTTTGAATTTATTCAATTCAATACTAGAAGAACTAAATATAAAGAATTAACGTCTGCTAGCGAATCTATTCACTTTTAAGGATTTTTTTTTTTTTTTTTTGAAAACCTATATAGTATTTTTTTCTTTTAATTTTTCTTAAAGTCATTCTATGAGGATACAAAACAGACAAAAACTAAATCAGTGCAAGAACTCGCCATATATGATATATCCCTAATCCCTGAGAAATAAATCTAAAAAAATACGTCAAACTCAGCTTCATGTTTTTAGCAGAGGAAGCCACAAACATGCGAAAGAGATGTATTTAATTATTTATACACCACATCTTGTGACCTTCAAGAGAGAGTGTTCTGGAGACTGACCAATAAGAAATAAGCACTCATTGGACCCTTTGCCAACAAGGACGAATGGGTCCCACATTCGATTATTTTTCCTTCGTCCAAAACCGCGATCGCGTTGCAGTTCTGGATCGTGCTCAGTCTATGTGCGATCACAACACTTGTCCTCCCAACCATCACGCGCTCGAGCGCGTCTTGCACCACACGCTCTGATTGACTGTCCAAAGCACTCGTGGCTTCGTCGAGGAGCAACACCGAAGGGTTCTTCAGCACCGCTCGAGCAATCGCAATCCTCTGTTTTTGTCCACCAGACAACTGCTCTCCTCTGTCCCCGCAATACGTGTCATAACCGTTGGATAGTGATGTGATGAAATCGTGAGCGTTCGCTGCCTTCGCCGCCTCGATGATCTCCGACTCGTCGATCTTGTCAGCTGTTCCTCCATACAAGATGTTCTCTCTGATAGTCCCGGAGAATAACGCCGGCTCTTGGCTAACCAAAGCTACGTGTTGACGAAGTGATCTTAGATGATAAGACTTTATATCACGACCATCGATTTTTACAATACCCTTTAACGGGTCATAAAACCGCTCGATCAAACCAATGATTGTGGATTTACCTGAACCACTCGGACCTACTATTGCCGTTGACTTTCCCTCCTCTATCTCAATGGAGAAGTCTTTGAATATAGTTACATTTGGTCTTGTTGGGTAAGCGAAGTCCACATTGAAAAACTCGATCTGTCCCTTTATTTTCTCTGCAAGAAATCCATTAGGGTTTTCCGGCTCAATGGTTGTGCATCGATCTAACACATTAAAAACAGATCCAACGGCATCCGAGCCCTTGGCTATATCCGTCGTTATGGCTCCAGCGTCGGCAATAACCCAACCCATACTCAAAAAGACCGTAAACACCTCAAAGAATGCTTTTGACGTGATTTTCCCTTCACTGATGAGTTTACCACCGTACCAATAATTCAGGATCGAGCTGCACGTTAAGAGGCTTCTCGAAGTTGCGAGGACAGTCCCTGCTAACCACGATTGGCGGACGCTTTCTTTACGTGGACCTTCTTGAACAACTTTGAGTACTTTCAAGATTCGTTCCTGCGACGAGAAAGCTGTGATGGTTCGGATGTTGGAGACAGCTTCTGCGGCTAGTTTGCTGCTCTCATCTTGGGCTTTAATAGCCTTTTTCGACATGGTCTTAAGCAGAACACGTTGAGTGTAGAAGCACATAATAATCACTGGCTGCACCGCAATCATCACTATGGCTAATCGCCATGCGATGACAAAACCAAGTGTGCAAGCTATGATCACTGTTGATATAGTTTGTACCACTAATGACATCCGTTCACCAACCAACGATCTCACCTATCATGAAAAAAAAACATTACAAGATCAATAACTGGTAAAGATCTGTTCAATGAAGTTAAAATTAGTAATGTGAAAGTCATACCAAGTTAGCTTCTTTTGCAAGTCTAGAGCAAATTTCACCACTCGAGTTCTCATCTTCATCGAACCAGTTGACTTCAAAGGTTAAAATCTTTTTGAGCATCTCTTCTCTGATACGTTTTGTTAGGTATTCCCCCATGTAAGCAAAACTGTAATGTTGAATGATATTGATAAAGAAAGAGAAGATAGCTAGACCAACAAGTAACAACACGTAGAACCTTGTTTTATCCTTCATCTCGCCATGATTCGTTAGGAAATACACTGACACCATTGATCCCGAAGCATATGAATAAATTGGCGATATGGCCCCATATAAGGCTGCACTTAAGCAACCATATAGTGCATGTTTCCACTCTGGTCTATTCATCGCCAACAATCTCTTAAACGATGGCATAAGCTTCTTATCTCTTAAAGTCTTTACGAAGTCATCCCCACTTTGAACAGGGAGGATTGAACTAGACCTCAACTCTTTACTCAAACTTAAGGATTGACCCTCTGGAATACTTGAGCTGATGTTACCATTTGATTCAGTTTTGTTAACATTTGATTCTTCATTCTCCATATGTTGTAAACGGACTAGAGAAGAATATTGACCATCTTTGTTCTCCATGAGCTCTTCGTGTGTTCCAGTTTCTACAATGAGACCATTATGAACTGCATAAATCATATCAGCATTGCGGATGGTAGAGAGGCGGTGAGCAATAACAATAGTTGTGCGGCCAAGAGTGGCATTGTCTAAGGCTTCTTGGACAACTCTTTCGGATTCTGAGTCCAACGCGCTTGTTGCTTCGTCTAGAAGAAGAATTTTTGGTGATTTGATTATCGCTCGTGCAATCGCAATCCTCTGCTTCTGACCTCCTGACATTTGCACTCCTCTCTCTCCAACCTTTGTGAATTATTAAAAGCAAAAAAAAAACATGGATATACGTCTTGATCCACCTAAAAAAAATACATAATATAACTTGTTCTTAAAAGTAGAATCTAACCTGAGTTTTGTAACCATGAGGGAACTGAGAAATGAAATCATGAGCATTTGAGGATTTTGCAGCTTCCACAACTTCATCCATGGATGCATCCTCTTTACCAAATAATATGTTTTCTTCGATCGATGTGGCGAATAGCGCTGGCTCTTGGCTAACTAGACCCATTTGCGACCTCAACCACTTAACTTGCAGCTCACGTATGGAAACACCATCTAAAAGAATCTCTCCAGCGATTGGGTCATAGAACCTTTGCAAAAGCGATATCACAGTAGATTTTCCTGATCCGCTTCCACCCACCAGAGCCACAGTTTTACCAGATGGAATTGTTAGACACAAATCTTCAAAGATTGGGGTATCTGGTCTAGACGGGTACATAAATTTCACATGGTTAAATTGCACCTCTCCTATAATATTCTCTAAAGTCTGACCTTCTGTGTTTTCTGAATCAATATCGGGAACTCTTTCAATCACTTTGATAATCCTTTCCCCTGCTACAACAGCTTCTGAGAAATATTTAAGATTTAACAAACCTCCACCAAGTGATCTGAAAAAATGTAAGATACGAAAAATTAAAAATTATAGTAAGGTTTGTTTTGTTTTTTTTGTGTCAAGGAAAGTAAGGAGCCTTGAAAATATATACTTACATTCCACCCAAGGTGATGCATACGATGACTGCAAAGATGGTACCACCTTTAGCACCATGGTCCATAACCATCCGACTTCCGTACCAAGTCATAAAACCCCAATTGGCATAAGTAATACCATGGCTCCCAAGTGCAATTCCTTTAACTAGTCCTTGTCTCACCCCTAGCTCCACCGAGATTTGAAGCGCAGCTGAGAATTTCGATATCATCTTCTTCTCACTTCCAAATGCATAAACAGTTCTCACAAGTGAGATGGCTTGCTCGGCAACAGAACCAGCCTCATTGTACTCTTCACGTATTTTCCTGGAGACGTTGATGAGGACTCTTCCGTACATCAGTCCAGGGATCAAAAGGAGGACGATGAAAGGTAAGCCTACGATTGTGAGTCTCCACATCATGATGAAACTCACGATGTAGCTTGCGAGAAACATGGTCACATTCATCAAAAAATTCGGCAACTGGTACAAAATAAAATAATCATATTAAAGCTTACTAAAAACAAGAAAACATTACTAGAATGATAAAGACCTTTTCACTGAGAACGTCTTGGATCACGAGGCTGTCACTAGAGACACTTGTGATAACATCGGAAGTGCTTGAGACATTAAGGTCAAAGTAACCCACATCTTGTCTTAACACTGCTCTTAAGTACCTCTGTCTCATTTTTGATGCTTGTCTCTCCCCTGTTCTTGTCCAGCAATATGCTTCTGTTTTGTTTGTATTTGCAAAGCCATCCACAAACATAAATTATAATGATATATACCAAATTTATTTACTTTGAGTTTTATTTTTTATTTTAGCTAAGAAAGGGAAATAATTATTATCAGGACAACTTACCAATGAAACAAATCACCCAAGCTGCACAAGCGACATAAAGCAAAGCTCTAGCTTTCTGTAAATTAATTAGCCAATGTGTACAAAAAAGGAAGATACATTAGTACTCTTTCCGTAGGAAAATAGAAAATTAATTTATATACTCTTAGTCTTAAGCATCAATGATTTTCTTCCTGTCATTTTACGTATTCACATGTGTTTCCATCTGAAAACCAATTAGCAATGACTAAATTGAATGATTCTTATGTCTAATATGCTATAAATATTAGGAAGCACGGAGACCAAAAAAAAATAAAACAGAGAACATAGAGTAATGAAGAGACAAAAAACCTCTGAGATGGATTGCATGAAGGATTCATCACCGAATGAGGAACCACCAAGGTCGTTGAGTAGTAAGGCGACGATTAAAAATACAGTTGGAGTTATGCAGCCATCACCTACGGCTCCGATTAACCCTAATCCCATCAACATCCAATCCACACTGTCTGCGTGCATAAATATCGATCTTAGGCTTTCCCAACTCTTCATTTTCATCTTATTCCTGCACATCTCCTTTTTCCTTCTCTTCTTAAATGTTTCAGAGAAAAAGCCTATAACGACCCCGTGACCTTAGGCAAACGACGACAGCTCACAGTCTTCTCTTTTCTTTTCTTTTTTTTTGATAAGTGTCTTCTTTTTCTTTTAATTCAAGACTGGAAGGTTTTCATTCTTGCGGTAATATTAAAGACGAATCATAAATCTTTTTTTTTTATGAGTGGTTTATTTTCTCGTGTAGTGACATCTGTTCACGTCTTCTTGATCGTTTTATATAGCAACTACTGAGACAGAGGGTGATCGTTGGTCTTTTGATATATATGAAAATTTTAACTTTATCATGTGTGTTATACTATCAAAAATTAGAAGCAATACACTTTGCTTTTTAATTAATTTTCTTTTTGAGACACTCTGGTCGTAATTGCAAAGAATCACATTGTCATTGAGGCTCGCTTTATGTTTTCAGCAGAGGGAGCGAGAAACATGAGAAAGAAATGGACCTTCAACTTCAAGAGAGAGTGTTCTGGAGACTGACCAATGAGAAATAAGCACCCGTGGGACCCTTTGCCAACAAAGACGAGTGGGTCCCATGTTCGATTATTTTTCCTTCGTCCAAAACTGCGATCGCGTTGCAGTTCTGGATCGTGCTCAGCCTGTGTGCAATCACAACGCTCGTCCTTCCCACCATCACGCGCTCGAGTGCGTCTTGAACCACGCGCTCCGACTGACTGTCTAAAGCGCTCGTAGCTTCGTCGAGGAGCAACACCGAAGGGTTCTTCAGCACCGCTCGAGCGATCGCGATTCTCTGTTTTTGTCCACCGGACAATTGCTCTCCTCTGTCCCCGCAATGTGTGTCATAGCCGTTGGATAGTGATGTGATGAAATCGTGAGCGTTCGCTGCCTTGGCCGCCTCGATGATCTCTGACTCGTCGATCTTGTCAGATGCTCCTCCGTACATGATGTTCTCTCGGATAGTCCCGGAGAACAACGTTGGCTCTTGGCTAACTAAAGCAATGTGTTGACGAAGCGATCTCAGATGATACGATCTTATATCATGACCATCTATTTTTACAGTACCCTTTAAAGGATCATAGAACCGCTCGATCAAGCCAACTATTGTGGATTTACCTGACCCACTCGGACCCACAATTGCTGTTGACTTTCCCTCTTCTATCTCAATGGAGAAGTCTTTGAATATAAGCATGTTTGGTCTTGTTGGGTAAGCGAAGTCTACGTTGAGAAACTCGATTTGTCCACTTACTTTCTCTGCAAGAAATCCATTAGGGTTTTCTGGCTCAATGGTTGTGCATCGATCTAACACTGCAAAAACAGACCCAACTGCATCTGAGCCCTTGGCAAGATCCGTCGTCGTGGCCCCAGCATCTGCAATAACCCAACCAGCGCTCACAAAGACGCTAAACATCTCAAAGAATGCTTTTGACGTGATCTTCCCTTGAGAAATTAGTCTTCCACCGTACCAGTAGTTCAAGACCGAAGTGCACGTTATGAGACTTCGTGAAGTTCCCAGCACAATCCCGGCTAACCACGATTGGCGAACACTTTCTTTACGTGGACCTTCTTGAAACATTTTGAGTATTTTCAAGATCCGTTCTTGTGAGGAGAAAGCTGTAATGGTTCGGATGTTGGAGACAGCTTCTGCGGCTAGTTTGCTGCTCTCATCTTGGGCTTTAAGAGCTTTTTTTGACATGCTCTTGAGCAGAACACGTTGAGTGTAGAAACACATAATAATCACTGGTTGCACAGCGATCATCACTATGGCTAATCGCCATGCGATGACCAAACCAAGTGTGAAAGCTATGCTCACTGTTGATATGGTTTCTATCAGTAATGACATCCTTTCACCTACCAGAGATCTCACCTATTATCACAAAACACTAGATTATCAAGAACTGATGATGAATATAAAAAAATTGTTCACTGAAATTAATTTAGTAAAGTGATCAAGACATACGAAGTTAGCTTCTTTTGCAAGTCTAGAGCAAATTGCACCACTCGAGTTCTCATCTTCATCGAACCAACTGACTTCAAAGGTCAATATCTTCGAGAGCATCTTTTCACGGATACGTTTTGTTAGGTTTTCCCCCATGTAAGCAAAACTATAATGTTGAACAATACTGATCAAGAAACACATGATAGATAGACCAAGAAAAGACAACGCGTAGATCCTCGTTTTCTTCTTCATCTCGTCATGATCCGTTAGGAAATAAACTGACACCATTGATCCCGAAGCATATGCATAAATTGGTGTTACAGCCCCAAATAAAGCTGCACTTATGCAACCATACAATGCTTGTTTCCACTCTGTTCTGTTCAGCGCCATCATTCTCTTAAATGATGGCACAGGCGGCTTCTTAACCTTGCGTGTCAAACTTGAAAGATTTGTATCAACGCTTGAAGTCTTTAACAAGTTAGCTTGGTTTTGAATAGGGTGCTTCAAATCTTTGCTCAAAATCGGGATTTGACCCTCTGGCACATTTACGCTGTTGTCACCATATGATTCTTCATCCTCCATCTGTTGTAACCGGACTAGAGAAGTATATTGACCATCTAAGTTCTTCATGAGCTCTTCATGTGATCCAGTTTCTACAACACGGCCATTATCAACTACATAAATAACATCAGCATTACGAATGGTAGAGAGGCGATGGGCTATCACAATAGTTGTACGGCCAAGAGAGGCATTGTCTAAAGCTTCTTGGACTACTCTTTCGGATTCTGAGTCCAACGCGCTCGTTGCCTCATCTAGAAGAAGAATTTTCGGGGATTTGATTATCGCTCGTGCAATTGCGATCCTTTGCTTCTGACCTCCCGACATTTGCACTCCTCTCTCCCCAACCTTTTTATTTAAAAGAAAAAAAAAAACAAATAAATGTTGTAGCCTGACTAAAAATATGTTCTTAATATTGGAGTATATCTAACCTGAGTTTTGTAACCATGTGGGAACTGAGAAATGAAATCATGAGCATTTGAGGCCTTTGCAGCTTCAACAACTTCATCAATGGATGCGTCCTCTTTACCAAATAATATGTTTTCTTCTATTGATGTGGCGAAGAGCGCTGGTTCTTGGCTAACTAGACCCATTTGCGACCTCAGCCACTTAACTTGCAGCTCACGTATGGATACACCATCTAAAAGAATCTCTCCTGCGATTGGGTCATAGAACCTTTGCAAAAGCGATATCACAGTTGATTTTCCTGATCCGCTTGCACCCACCAGAGCCACAGTTTTACCAGAGGGGATTTTTAGACATAAATCGTCAAATATTGGAGTTTCAGGTCTAGATGGGTACATGAACTTCACGTGCATGAATTGGACTTCACCTTTAATTTCCTCTAGAGTCTGACCTTCTGTGTTGTCTGAATCAATATCGGGAATTCTTTTCATAACTTTGATAATCCTTTCCCCTACTACAATGGCCTCTGAGAAATATTTAAGATTTAATAAAGCTCCACCAAGTGCTCTGCAAAAATGTAGGATACCAAAGATCAAAACTGTAGTATGGTTTGATTTTGTGTTAAATCCTTCAACTGAAAAACTAGGAGTCAAGAAAACTAAGGAGACTTGAATATTGTATGGTTTGTTTTTTGTTGAATCATATATACTTACTGGCCACCCAAGGTGATGCATATGATGACTACAAAGATGGTACCGCCTTTGGCACCATGGTCCATAACCATTCGACTTCCGTACCAAGCCATAAACCCCCAAATGGCATAAGTGATTCCATTGCTCCCAAGTGCGATTCCTTTAGCTAGTCCTTGTCTCACTCCTAGCTTAACCGAGCTTTGAAGCGCAACTGAGAATTTCGATATCATCTTCCTCTCACTACCAAATGCATAAACGGTTCTCACCAGTGAGATAGCTTGCTCGGCAATAGAACCAGCCTCATTGTACTCTTCACGTATTTTCCTTGAGACGTTGATGAGGACTCGTCCGTACATCAGTCCAGGGATCAAAAGGAGGACGGCAAACGGAAGCCTACGATTGTGAGTCTCCATGCATGATGAAACACACCATGTAGCTGGCGAAGAATGTCGACATTTTCATCAAAAAGTTCGGTAACTGGTCCAAATCAAAATCATCAAAACATGATTAAATAAGAAAGAAAACATGTTTAGAATGGTAAATAAATAAATATAAATGTGGAGAGACCTTTTCACTAAGGACGTCTTGGATCACGAGGCTGTCACTAGAGACACTTGTGATAACATCAGAAGTGCTTGAGACATTAAGATCAAAGTAACCCACATCTTGTCTTAACACTGCTCCTAAATACCTTTGTCTCATTTTTGATGCTTGTCTCTCCCCTGTTCTTGTCCAGCAAAACGCTTCTGTTTTGTTTGTATTTGCAAAACCATCCACAAACTTAAGTAAAAACTATTACAATGAAATGCACCAAATTATATCTATTTAGTTTGATTTTTTTCTTCTTCACTGAAAGACTTACCAGTGAAACATATCACCCAAGATGCACAAGCGACATAAAGCAAAGCTCTCGCTTTCTGTTTATTAATTACCCAGCATGTACAAAAAAACGGAAGATAACATTATATTAGTACTTTTTTTAATTTCTTGGGAGAAAAGAAAGAAATATATATACTCTTACACGTCATAGATACTTCCTCTCATTTCATGTCAAGATTCACATGTGTATACTTCTCAAAAACCAATTAGTAATGACTGAAATCGATGATTACATCTCTTATATTTGGGTCCTTTATACTTCGATGTCCTAACATATCTCGAGTTGTTTACATCACGCCATGTTTGGTCTACTTAGGAATAATGAATGGAGACACACAAAAAAGAGAACATAGAGCAAAGAAGAGAGAAAAGACCTCCGATATGGATTGCATTAAGGTTTCATCACCAAATGAGGTACCACCGAGGTCGTTCAGTATTAATCCGATGATTAAAAATACAGTAGGAGTGATGCAGCCATCACCGATGGATCCGATTAACCCTAATCCCATCAACATCCAATCCACACCGTCCGCGTGCATGAATATCGATCTTCTACTTTCCCAACTCTTCATTTTCATCTTCTTCATCCGTGTTCCTTTTCCTTCTCTTATTAAATGTTTCAGAGAAAAAAGACTACAACAGCACCTTGACCTTAGGGAAACGACAGATCACAGTCTTCTCTCCCCCTTCTTTTTTTGTTATTCAAGACCAAAAGGTTCTCACTTCTTGCGGTAATATTAAAGAGGAATCATATATATCTTCTTCTTTTTTAATGTGTTTGATTTTCTCGGGCAATGTTATGTGTTCACGTACGTCCTTTTGATCGTTTTAAATAGCAACTACCGATCGTGACAGAGAGTGACCGTTGGCCGTTATAATATATAGTATGAATTTTTTTAACTTGATACCATCAAAGTCTCTATGTTAATTCGTTTCTACCCGTTACTTTTATTTTTTTACTTCGAATAATTTTGTTTTCGTTCAGTATCTATATACAGAATGCATTGACTCACTAAAATAAATTTCCTAACAGCATCAAAATATCTTTATATATTTATTATTAATTGAGAAGTACATTCTAATGTTTGGATACAAGAATTAGAGAAACATCTATTTGGATAGAAGAATAAATGGAAACAAAAGTTGTTTGGATATAAGAATAAGAGAAAAATCTATTTGGATAGAAGAATAAATGGAAAAAATTGTTTGGATACAAGAATAATAACTTAAAATAAACCGATGGTTTAGAAAACTTCCGTTTTCCATCTCTTAAAAATCTGCAAAAAAAAAACTTAACATAATCTAACGATAATTCCAAATCAATAGAATATGCTTTTTGGATTTTCGGGTTTTTATAGACAAGTTCGGGTTTGGGTGAAAATCTGAGACATAATTTTATAGAGATATATATAGAGATATAGAAATTGTTCGGGTTTCTTTGAAAATTTCTGTTCGGGTTAGGTTCAATTTTTTTTTTCAGTTTAGGGTTTTCCGGATTTTTTAGATTTCTGGTTTTCGGGTTTAGATATATTAAAAAAATTGAGTATTTTAAAATTTTGATTAGGTATTGGGGTCGGGTTCCGGGTGAAAAAGTTTCCAGATTTTTTTTGTTCAGTCAGGGTTTTCGGGATTTTTTTGATTTCGGATTTTCATGTTTAGACCTATTAAAAAAGTTTGGGTTTTTAAATTTTTTGATTAGGGTTTTTTGTCGGGTTCGGATTTAGGGTTTAAATTTTCTACACAAAACAACAACGTCACACCGCACAAACGTGCGGGTACTCTACTAGTTATTTCTACTAAAATATATCTCATGCTTTCGTGTCTCCTCGATTGTACTTCTGTTTTCTGACCAAATTTTGATAACAAGAAACTCAATTGAATGGCAGAAGAATGGAATCTACGGTATGATTTATCTTTGTGAATAAAATTATATATTTTTTATGGAAAACATTACTATACTATATATTTATTTTCTCGAATAGCCATCAATCTTTACTATTAATGAAAGACCAACTAAATCATTTAAAACCAAATAACATACTCTAACCAGAGATGATATCAAAGTTATCATTGACTTTAGCTGTCTTTAAGGACATCGTATGAGTACTGATTCGAATTATAAAACATCAATAAATATTGAATACTGACCAGTGCCCACTACAATTAAAATAATAGGCTGTATACATGCAAGACCGTGCCTAGAGTTTTTTTAAGTCGTATGAAAAAAATAGGGATGCATCATTGCATCATAACTAAAATTAAAACATTTTTTTGCTAAAACTTTTGTAAGCCAGTTAACAGTATTTTCATAATAGATGAAATAAAAAATTTAATTCAAGAATAATAACAATAAAAATACATATCATATAAATATACACAAAAAGTTTGAATTTCTCTCCATCATGATTCGAGTCATATCCATACGCAGCCTAGGCCACTGTTTTTTTACATTTTGATGCCATGAGATGGTTGGTCGCATGTCTTATGGACTTGGAAACATGAGAGTGAGTGAGAACTTGGGCAATGCTGTCTTAAGTGTGGACCTGTAACTTCTACTTCAAAGCTACATTTTTCCATATTTTACTTAGCCCACTTTATAAATCTACGACTTAAACTTTATCTTTACGGTTTCTCTCAATGTTTGACTTAATAACATAAAAGGAGACTTATTTATCTGTTTCTTGCTCTTTTATATAGATTTTTGATTATAGTCTTGTGTTCTTATATATGACATTATATCCAAAAAGGATGCGATATATTGAGCTATTTAGCTCAAACCCACAAGAGAAACGAATCCAAAGAACGAACAAAACCGAACTAATCTTTAAAAAGAACAAAAAAAAAAGAAGAAGATTGCAGAGAAACTGTTAAACCGAACAAGCGACCTCCCGACCTAAGAAGCTAATGTCAGAGTCTTTTGATCTCATCTTCTGGTCAGTTTCTCTGTCTCTACCTCTTCGCGCATCAAGCACCAAATGCTGTCTGAACGTTGTGATGAACGCCTCTACTCTCTCGTTCAGCTCCTCATTCGACAACCTCCCTGGCTCGAACTCATCTTCTTCTCCAACAAAGTCCATAGCTTTCTTGTGAGATACGCAATCTTTCACAGCTTCCTCTAATACAGGACAAACCCTTTTGGTCTCTTCCACTACACATTCCTTGATCACTTCCTTTGGCTCGACGACGAGAAAACCTTTCTCGGAACTAGCCGGTTCCACCACCATCCTTGTCTTCTTCGTCTTTTTAATCTTCTTCCCTCGCACCATCCTCAATCTACCACCTCGACGAGTCTTGAAATCGTGACGAGTCTCGCCGGAAATAGGACGGGTCGAGGTGAAGTAAACGGCTAAGAGAACGACGTTGAGTAAAAGAAAGACCAACGAACGCCATTGCTCGACCAAATACGATACAGAGGAGAAATGTTTCAAGCAAGCCATCGAGAGCACAACAACTGCAGTCAACAACGCCGTACACATGTTCTCTTCCTCAGCCTCCTTCTTCTCTACTCGAAGCTCTCTCTTCATCTCCATTATCGTCTTTCTCTCTCGTTCTTGCTCTGCTCTGCTATGTTTCTTTCTTCCTCCGATCGGTGAACCTAGAGATTGGTCTTATACGAAGTTTTCAAGATTCGAAAACAAGAATTTGGTGGGTCCGATTGTGGAAGACCAAATGGCGAACAGAAAGAACAAAATGAAAAGACAGGAGAAGGAGAAGGAGAAGAAGAAGAAAGTGGAGGAGACAAAGAACAGGCATGCCTTTCATATCTGCTCTTATTCTAGACATCTTATTATTACTTTCTTCTCAGGCTTTTCTGATTTCCTCTGTTTCCTCTGTTTTTCTGCTTTTCTTTTTGATATGTTTCCCTTTTTAAAACAGAGGTGAGGTGAAGCAAATTCACAAGATTATGCAAATATGAAGTAAAAAGGAAAGCAATTACTCAAGGGCAAGTCCTCAAGGTACACATGCAATCAAAAATCAAGGAAGAAACAAGCAATGGAGGGATATCGAGATGAAGTAATCAAGGGTTTCAAGTGTTCATACCTTGCTTGGATGATGAAAGAATCACAGAAACAAGAACTAAAGCGAATTGAGAACAAAGGTCAAAGAGAAATCGCAAAAACTTAGGAGAAAAAGAGAGAAATCGATTTTTTTTTCTTGTGGTGATGAGAGAGAGAGATGATTTTCAGAGTTTTAAGATTGTGGGAGAGAGAGAGGGTGGATTCGATCGAGTTATGGGGAAGAGGGGTGTTTGAGATGTGTGGTTGAGATTAAAAGATGAAATAAAGAGGGGACAAGAAGCTAGGGATTCTCTGATCAAATTAGGGTAGTGGGAGACCAAGAAAACGGCTATGAATTTGAAATTCAAAAACTTACCTCGGTCGAGTTGTGTAGCTCGATCGAGTTGCCCTGGTTTCTAGCTCGATCGAGCTGGCTCCCTTGACACCTAAACTTAACTTATTCAAAGGTTAAAAACATAAAGATAGATAGAAATTGCAATAATAGAGTATGTACAAGGATAAACATGGGACTTCCTCCCAAGTGAGCTTGTTTAAGGTTAAATCATCTCTTGAACCCTCACCCAAATTTAAATCACACAGTCCCTTATGTGAGAAAAATTTAGTGAAAGATTCAAGAGGGCAAAACCAAGAAAAAACAAGAATAAATGCAAGAAAATATGAAATGGTATATACAAGGGTTGGTGTTTGGATACCTCAGTGCCCCCCAAAGAACTGGGAGGCTAGGTCGTGGTCTGGAGATGGTAGACGGCCATCAGGAACGCTCCACTCGACTGAGTTCGGCTCACTTGATCGAGCTTGTGGCTCCTCTTCCTCCTCTTCTTCATCGTTGAAATGTGTGTGGCTTCCTTGGCCTTGGAAGTCTTTAGCTTGACTGTAAGGCTTGGCGCTCAGGAGAAGATAGAGACAAGAGGCATCTTTGATCCTCCAAGTCTTTTCTCCTTGCAATGAGTATCTGGTGGGTGATTCACAGCTGGATAGACAATCTCTCCATGAATGTCCCTTGGCACTACTGCCTTAGGAAAAAGCTTTAGAGTTCTTGTCACTCTCTCCTTGAATCCTTCTAGATTCTCATCAATAAGCTCCTTTGGGAATAGAAGCTTCATGTTGCGGCCAGACCTAGGTTTTCTAACCTTCCTTCTTGGCTTGACCTCATCTTCAATCTTGGTTGATCCCTTGGGCGGTTTTGGTGTAGGGGCCTTAGTCTTACTCCTTGCTTGTTTGGCAAGCTGCTTGGGCTTAGGAATGGGATCTTCCTTGATTGTTTCTTCAGTTTCTCCTTCTTGGGGTGGCTTCAAAGTAACTTTCTCCTCTTTGGACCATGTCAACAAAAGAGTTCTTTGTTGAACACATAGGGAAGAACATACCCTTGTTCACCTTGTTGAAAGAGATTCTTTGATTGGGGAAATCAAATATGGCACCCACAGTAGACAGGAAAGGGGTTCCAAATATGAGAGGTCTATGACTACTCTCTCTCATTTCCACAATCTGGAAAATCAGTAGGGATAGAGCAATTTCCAATCTGCACCATCACATTAGGCACAAAGCCATAGGGTGTTTGTGAGAATGAATCAGCATAGTTGATGGAGATGGATGATGGCTCTATCTTGGTGAGGCATATCTTGTCAGCTATCCTCTTAGACATGATGTTCACATTGGCTCATGTGGTAAGATTTGGAACCTTGGCCGAGACTTCAGTCGGACGGATGTGAATTTGGCCGAGCGCGGAGCATTAGTTTCTCGGCCAGCCGGACTGCGCGGTTGGGCGCTGTCTTCTCGAGAGCCGACTGGACAGTCTCCACTCTTTTGGTTGTAACTCCTTTTCTACTCATCCAAATGATGCCATTCCAATTGCGTTGGAAAGTTAACTCAATCAGAGCACGCAGGGAACTGGTCTTGATGAAATCGATTGAGTAGATCTTTTTCTGGGCCCTCTTAAAGTTGGTGCTTGTGCATGGAGCTGCTTGAAGTGGAAATCCTATGGTTTTGCTCCAAAATGCATCATTTCACCTGTTTAGACTCTAGACACTATAAACATAGTAAAACTACCTTTTTAGATAGAAAACCTGCCAAAAACCATTAGAAAACAATGCTAAAACAGTATAAAAAGTGGGTAAATTAGAGGTATATTACTGCTCCGGATGCCACTACCACTACAAGAATTCATTAAAATAGCTGCCGATTATTCTGTAGCAAGAAGACATAATCTGTCGCAAAAACTAGGCAGGCCACAGATGGTGACAGCTGAAATTCGTCGCCTCAGCTCCGACGCTAAACTTGGGCCGTCGCCGTTTTGTAGCCATTTTGCAACGAACTAGCGAGAGCAAGGACCGTAGCAAATAGCTACGATATGGCAACAAATTTCTCCGTTGCTCTTTAGCAATGGATTGGGGAAGGATTTTATGTGGCTATATGGCTACAGATTCCCCCTAGCAATTTTGTGGCAAAAATAGCAACAGATTTGGTTACAGATTATATGTAGCTAAATGTCTGTGGCTATATGGCTATATGGCTACCGAGTTTAACTACAGATCTCCGTGGCAATTATATTTTATTTAAAATATAAATAAATATTTGATTTAAATAAGAAATAAATAAAACTGAAATATATTAATTGATTTAAAACATGATATATATTATAACAAGAAATCTGAAATTCCAAAAAGTCGAAATTCAAGTCGACAACCAAAAAAGGTTACACGAAAAAGTGAAAACACATAACAACGGTTCAAACACAAAAACTAAATATTATGCTTGTTATGTCGTTAGTTTTCACAAACAGAAGCTCTATCAAGATAAAGAATGAACTGTTGAAGTAGGAGTAGCAGCTGCTTCACTTGGAGATGTTTGAGAGTGTGGCGGCTGTGATGGATGAGGTGGCTTCTCAGCCACATGTGGAACTCTGACTCCTCTAGCTTCACACAAATCACTAATTTTCTGGCTCATTATGTTGACAACTCCAGGTCCCGCTCATAACGAGCTTGACGAGGAAGAACAAGAGATGGTGGATCAATGGGATCATAACTCTCCATCTGAGCAGATCGAAGTCCAAACACCCTTCCTTTATACGGTTTGACCATCTAAAAAGAGGAATTCACAAAAAGTTTGTTAGTGCTATTATGAAACCAAAAATCTTAAGTAATGAATGAAGAAGTAAATCAACAATATTTACCGAATAAAAAGCCTCATCTTGCATAAGTGGTGTAATTGGTGTGTGTGAGTTCGTCTCTTGGCTGCCGACCTCAACATGTTCAGTGTTGTTCAATTGCTGGGAAACAACAATCGACTCAACTTTATCAACAATCATCTTTGCACGTTTGTCAGCAAAAGTTCCATCAAGCTTCATCGTCTTTCGCACTAAATCTGTGATTGATGGCTCCTCACCCAACTCCATCATCTGTATACAACAAGACAATAAGGCAAACATAGAAAAAGACATAATCTCAAGATAATATTTCCTAATGTAGAAAACAGAAAAGAGATTATAAGACAATAAGGGACTAGATGAGTTGTACCATATCATATTTGACCTTGGCATACGATTTTACGGTCAGATTTCCGGTTCTGAGAGTTTGTAGTGCTAATATGAACAGCTTGTGGTGTATCCCAGTGTCGCCACATCAAGTTCTAATTGATGTCAGAGACAAATTTTGGCTTTTTGTGTTTTCTCTTCCCCTTGCTGATGTTCGAGATCATTCTTCGGAGCTGTTTAGTCCAGAGAGTCTTCACCAAGGTATGATGATCTGGATCCCAATAATACTTTTGCTGTAAAAAAGATAAAGACAATTGCATCAAATAACTTGTAATGAATAAGGTAAGCAAAATGTAAAGATGTGTCCTTCATATAAGACAATGATAAGTATAATTTCAAGCTCATATTTCAATGTCAATCACACAAAACATATAAGACAAAGACAATGATGATTAACGAACTGAATCTCATGTTTAGGATAAGAAAATCAGACCACCATATCTCATGTTTAGGATAAGCAAAGCATAATATACTGAATCTTACCACAAAATCAGACCACCACTTGTCTTTCTGCTCTTGAGGAACCTCACCAAGATTCCACCAACGATCATCAAAATCATTCGTTAAAGCATTTTTGATATCATATTTGACCTCATTGTCGACGGAGATCCTATCATGACAAGGCATAATATTAAGTTAATGTAAAAGCACACACACACAACGAACAAGAATAACTTCAGAGAAAAAAAAACAAAAAACTTGAAGCTTTGGCAATCAATTTAGACGAAAATAGCTTGAAAACAGTTGATTCAATCGTTTTCTCTAAAGTCTGAGTCTTTATGATCAAAAAACAAAAAGAACTTAAGAGATTGTAGCTTTCACATTTGGAATTTCAACTACCAATAGAAAATTAACAAAAAGCTTGAGACTTTCACAATCAATTTAGACGAACAGAGCTTATCTAATCGTTTTCTCTAAAAGTTTCAGTCTTTATGATCAATGAAAAATCCAAATTCGATTCAAGAATAAAATTGGGGCTAATTCTAAGAATTGTGTAAATTAGATCTATGATCCACGAATTACAGAAATTGGAACTCTTGTTAAAACGTAATTTAAATTGTATATAAATATACACAATGGTTTCTTACCAAAAAAACGTAATTTAAATTTTATATAAATTTACACAATGGTTTCTTACCAAAGTGCGCCATCTCTCTTCTTGGGATGGAGAGTCGGCTGGTTTCGTCGCCTGCAAGAGCTCGGTGATGCTACGGAGAGGGAATCCCAGCGGTGCACACAAATTACCAGCCCTAGAGAGAGCAGGGGTCACTCGTCCAACATAACCTCTTGCAGGTAGTCCGCCTCAACGTGGTGGATACATACTACGATTATAGAGTTTTGAAAGACATTAGAGACAAAAAAAAATTGGTATGATAATCAGAAGAAACATAGTAGACCTAAAGAAGAATGGAGCCATCAATTAGTTATAGTTACAGGATATAAACATCAATTACTGAAAACTGAAGAGATAAATTCACCAAAAGACAGCTGAGATTCAAAGAAGAAATTAACCCTAAATCAATTTCACACATCAATTAACCAAAGCCAAATTGCATGATTTCACCCAAAAAAAACTCAAT
>CACVBM020001118.1:2500-24583 GCA_902728155.2 Microthlaspi erraticum
GTGTGTAAGTGGGACCCATATGCCGGATAATTGGAAGACACGTGGCGGCATGACAAAGGAATAATTTGGAGTAAATCGAGGAAAGAAGTGAGGGCAAGTGGTTGCAGCCCTGATAGGTTTTGCATGTGGTGTCTCACTCACAGTCAGTGTTTCAATTTCAGACTCGCACTATAATTTATAGTAAAAAATCATTATCAAGTAATAGAGCCAAATCTGTCCATTTCCAAATTGGCAAATCAATATCCCTGACCAAAAAAAATATATAGGCATCTAGCAAGAGAACATACTACTTAAAACATTCGTATGACATATGTTCCAAGATAATGAAGTAGTGAGATAATACAAATACAAGTTAAAAAATTCAAAATCCCTTAGTTTCATGTTGCATCATTGCTCTCTTTCAATTTGAACTGTTTTTCTTGTTTAATTTTAGGGTTTTACTAATAAAAATCGCATGATTATTTTAAGATGTAGCCCTCTCATAGTTGGGAACACTAACAAGAGACATGTATAAAATAAAATAAAATAAGATTTAGGATCGGATAGAGATTTGAGGCGCAATTTCCAAAGGGACCCGCATATATTCTTGCCTCCATATTCAAGCAAAGCATCAAAGCGTAGATTCCCATGCAGCACTTTCTTTTTAGCTTGTCCCATTTTTTAAATCTTCGGAGCTTTCTTTTGTTTGTTTCCACTTTAGTGAAATTTTCTCTCGATTTCAGAAAATGGATTCGTTTTCACGATCTATACCTTTTTTTGTTCATTCCTTGATTATGTTTTCATTGGTATATTATAATGTGCTTGCTCTTCTAGTCTTCTTACTCAAGCATCTTATCTATTTCCTCTCTTTCTTTTTTAGAAAAAAAGCCTTTTTATTTATCGTCTATAACTAGCTTTCTCAAAAGTAATTTTATACGACATGCCTTCAATTCATTCCAAACATTCAGTTTTAGATGTACTTTATGAAAAAAAAACTTCTCCTCACACTAATCATAAACTTTGGTTTTAAAATAAATGTTTATGAGCTCTGATTGGAAATCCACATTATCGTTTTGAAATTGTCTATTTGAAAAACGATTTTTGTTTGGTAAATTATGATTCCGTAAATGTCATATCAGTTCCATCAGTCTACGGATGATTATTTTTGTTCCGATTATATTTTCGAACTTCTAGGACTTTTGTCATTTCAGAAGTCACGATGTCGTCACGTAGACGCGTCCCTGGTTCGCGTGATAAAGTAACAGATGTTTCATTTTCCATCGTGGGCCTATTTTAACTTTATCGCAACTGACTAAAACTGGGCCTATACTCACCAGGCCAATGGGCTTAACTACATATCCAACTTTAGGAAATAAATCGTATTTTGTTCAATGATTTAACCTTACCGGTTTCCATAACCGGTGAAAATATCAAACACCGTTTTAATTCTGGTAAAAAGAGTCAAAAGTCATTCAACCGGAATATCTAAATGCTCTCATTTGCTCGCACACTCTCACTCTCAGACATCAACTTCTTGATCAGCTCCAATATATCTCGTCTCAAATGCTTAACCAAATCCGGTACAGTCTCCTTCACATCAGTAAACCAAAGCTCATCCCGGTTCTTCATTCCCTCAGAGCCAAACCATTGGCATATAACCTGAGCGACTGCAAGAGCGTAAACACCACAATCGTACCCATTCTTCTGCTGCGGTGTATCACTGCGTTCTCTGTACGCTGCATCTCCATCTCCATCAGAGACAAACGGAGAAATCGCCTTGGAAAGCTGTTTCGCTTCCCATCTGTTCACTCCCATGAAGCTATCGTGATGGAAAAACGTGTTGGCATCTTTGTAGTAGACGAGCAAGCTCCAGTGCGATCCGCCTTCCGCTAGCTCGACGTTTCCGTTGTTGTTCACAGGGAATATCAGGACGTCGCTGTCGCGTAGCTTGAGGGGTTTCATGAAATCTTTGAGCGATCCGGCGTCTGGGCTGTTTGAGATCCAGAAGGTAATGCAGGGAGGGATCAGTGAGATGGTAGCAGAGGAAGTGTGGAGTGTGGATAAGTAGCTCAAGTAGAACTCGATGACGCGATCGTTAAGAAAATCGGATCCGTTTAGGATGTCCAAATCTGATCTCCTGAGGACTACATCGTTGTAGCTGAGGATCATGTCGTCACCAGAACCTTTCTCCATAGTAGGAATCTAGAAAAATCTGCAATATGCAGAGATATACAATTTGTTAAAGCCAATTATATAAATCAAAGAGCTTTTGAAAAAAAAAAAACTTCGTTCAGGCATTTTGTCGAACAGTTTACGTTCACAATAATGTTGCTTTCATAGAGGAACCGCAAACAGGAATCAAAATGCTTACACCATATACATGTAAACGATCAGTAGTTCTTAAGCTTTGGATTCAATAAATTGATAGGAAGGGAGGAAAAAAAGAAACTCAATCAGCGGAAGGAAAATCTCAGAATATGCAGGATTTGGGCAGGAATAAATTGAGATATGCAACGAACTGATGGATTACTAACAGTTACCTTGATTCTATTTATCTATACGCGATTCCTGAGAAAAATCAGTTTAGTTCTCCAGCAATCCACCGCTTGAGAAACTGTTGAAGAAGAACAGAATCTGAATTTTCTTCTATCGCAAGACTCCAGAAAGAAGAAGAGGAAATAAGATATTTGGGGGTTTTGGTGTACCAAATGGAAAATGAGCCCAACTTCGGCCCATGAAAGAAGTAATATTGACTGGGGTTTAATTTAAAAACTAAAAATTCTTTTATTTTTGTATTTCCCTTATTTGGTTAATCTTTGATGTATTGGTTTGCTATATTCCTGTACCTATTTGAGTTAGGGTTATCTTTTATACAGAGTTATACTCCTATATTGTTGTCAACATTTTTGAACGATTTGATTTCTTCATAAAGGATTAGTAATATTCTAGATTTATTTTACAAAGGTTTTGTGACAAAACGAGGAGATTGCGACGAAGAGGAAAACAAAAGCAGGATTAGGGGGTTACTGCTTCACGACGACCACATGAGTATGACTTCCTTGGATGTCGGGATTAGGACGAGAAGCACTTGGTATCCTCGTCGCGAGACCAAGAAGACAGCTAAGAAAGAGTCTTGCGTCATCTGCTTAGACGACGACATTGATCCTCATCTCATGTTTTCTGTCGATAAATGCCGTCACCGGTTTTGCTTAAACTGCGGGAAACGACACATAAAGGCGAAGCTACTTGATGGAAAGGTACCGGACTGTCTTCAGCATCGGTGCAAGTCTCAGCTACGTATTGCTAGATGTGTCATGCTTTTGACTCGCAAGCTGAGGTTGATGTGGGAAGAGAGGATTACAGAGGACTCAATTCCTTTGCACAAGAGACTTTATTGTCCAAACCCAAGATGCTCTTACTTGATGTCCACAACCGAGCTTTTGTCATCTTCTGAATCTACATATAGGAGATGCTTCATATGTGGTACCTCTTTTTGCATCTACTGCAAAGTTCCATGGCATAGTAAGCTATCTTGCTCCGATTACAAAAAGTTGCATACTAATCTTCAAGATGATGATGCAAAGCTGAAATCTCTGGCAAATCTTAAGGGTTGGCGTCAATGCGGCAGGTGCCAACACATGGTTGAACTTTCTTCCGGATGCATCCCATGATTTGCAGGTCTCTCTCTCTCTCTCTCTCTCTCTCTCTCTCTCTCTCTCTCTGAAAGAATTATATATAGATTTTGACATTTTTTGTCTGGTCAAGTTGATTATGTTTTGGCATATATAAACACGTTACATATCATACAGTTTCATGCTTTACTGACTTGGGTAACCATGTAGGTGTGGATATGCGTTTTGCTACACGTGTGGTTCCGGGTGGAACATCTCGTCCCATGGAGAGTGCATCTCACCGCCGGGTTCTACTGCTATTTCTGCGTTTCAGCTGGTTATTCTAGTATTTCTCATGATACTCTTAATCGGATATATACTGTCAATTGTATGAAAGCACACTCTTCAGACAAACTCAGCACACTGAGATTGAAAAGGGTCCCATCTATTATGTTCCTCTCTTTCTTATTCCATCTCTCTTTCATTCATCATGCATGTACTTTATTTGCATTCTCCGAGAAACTATGTAAAAGAAAAAAAAACTACAATTCTATTGACAAATATTATTATGGCGACACTCAAAATCTATGAAATATGAATCCATTCTTTGTGAAACATTAAGTCTTTCTATATTTGTATTTCAACTTTGATATGGAAATAGATGTTAAAATTCTTTTTTTGATGAATTGGTTTTTATATTTCGCTTTGATTTAGGGTTATATATTTATTATTTTCGTTTTCGTATTTATACTTTTATAATAAAAATATATTTAAATCCTAGATTTAAGGTTAATTTTCTAGATTTTTTAAATATTTGATATGTTTTTTTAAAAAGAATTTAAGTGTGTGGATTCTAAAATCTCAACAGAATAAATTGATATTTTTTTAAAATAATTTAATCATGAAAATATGTTGGAAATTCATGTGTTATTCAGTTCTGAATAATAATATTAGATGGATTTTAAGAGCATCTCCAACCCAACCCCATATTTAATCTTTATTGCCATTTTGGAGTTAATTTTGCACCAATCCAACTCCATTTCCAATCTCAAAATGGCAAAATGCCATATTTTTTCCCAAAATGGAGATGATCCCATTTCCATTTCCATTTTGGAGTTAAAGTTTTTAATTTATATATGAGTCCTTCAAATTTTAAATTATTTCAGTTTAAATATATAATTAATTATTTTGATATTTATTTTTACTCTAAAATATAAATAACACATATATAATAGGAAATTTAATTATTTAAGCTAATAATAAATTTTTAAAAAGAAAGGAAAAACACTTTTATTAGAGATAACATAAAATGAAATTGTGAAAGTTTTGAAGAAAAAAAATTATGGGGCAATTTGTAATATATATAAATATACAATGCAAATTTAGTAATTAATAAAAGTTTTTCAAAAAGAATATACTTAGAATATTTTTTTGAAGTAAAAAATGAGGTAATACATTGGAGCAAAACCCAACTTCATTTTGAGATTTCTTCATTTTGAAGTTAAATATGAGGCAATACATTGGAGATGCCCTAAGGGAGTACTATACTTCAAATTTTAATTGAATAATACAAAACTTTGAAAACTTTTTAAATATGATTTACATGTAAGAGATCCAATAATTAGAGTTACTTGGATTGTGGTTATTCTGTTAAGATCCATGATTAAGTAACAACTCCATTTTATTTCTCATTGAAGGGAAAATTTTCTCTGAGCTATTTTTGCCAAACGAGGAGATGGCGGCGATGAGGAAATCAAAAGCAGGATTAGGGTTACTGCTACACGATGACTACATCAGTATCACTACCCTGGACGTCAAGGCAGCTAAGAATGGGTCTTGCGTTATCTGTTTAGACGACGACATTGATCCTCATCTCATGTTTTCTATCGATAAATGCGGCCATTGGTTTTGCTTAAATTGTGTAAAACAACATATAGAGGTGAAGCTGCTTGATGGAAAGATACCGGACTGTCTTCAGCATCGGTGCGAGTCTCAGCTCTCTATTGATAGATGTTGCAATTTTTTGACTCAAAAGTTAAGTTTGATGTGGGCACAGAGGATTAGAGAGGACTCAATTCCTTCGGATGAGAGAGTTTACTGTCCAAACCCAAGATGCTCTTACATGATGTCCAAAACCGAGCTTTTGTCTTTTTCTGGATGTGCGTTTAGGAGATGCTTCAAATGCAGTGCCTCCTTCTGCATCTACTGCAAAGTTCCATGGCATAGTAAGCTATCTTGCACCGACTACAAGAAGTTGCATTCTATTCTTCAAGATGATGATGCAAAGCTGCAATCTCTGGCAAATCGTAAGGGTTGGCGTCAATGCAGCAAGTGCCAACACATGGTTGAACTTTCTTACGGATGCAACCACATGAGTTGCAGGCATCTCTCTCTCTCTCTCTCTCTCAAAGAATTTAATTATAAGTCATCAAGAGATTTTATATCTTTTTTGTCTTCTTGTCTTTGATTATTTTTTTGGCATATATAAACATGTTGCAAATCATACAATTTCATGATTCATCGGGTGACCTTGTAGGTGTGGATATGAGTTTTGCTACACGTGTGGAGCCCAGTGGAACTCCAGGTCCCATGGAAAGTGCATCAGTTATCGTTTCGATAACGAAGTCCCGGATTTTCTTTGTGTTCTGTGTTTGGCTCTTCTAGTAGTTGTCATGTTATACATGTTTCGTTGATATTAAGTTGCTCTTCCTCTCTCAAAACTAAAATCACTATTGTTATGCAAGTTGAAGTAGCAAACTTAAGCTGTATCTTTGACATGGACATTTAATAATATTGTTATGTTTTCTGACCATGTTTCAACTTTAATGTTTTTTTTATTCAATCATCAAACCAACTCCAGAAACAACGATTCTATAACTAAGTTTAAAACACACAAAAATTGCTGCAATTTTGCAGCTTATCTGCTTTAACTTAGAAAACTGCAAAAGTTAGAAAACTAAGATCTTTCGCAATTTTGTGACACAATTATCATCTGCAAAATTTTTTTTTTTTGGTAAAGTTAGAAAACTAAGATCTTTCGCAATTTTGTGACACATTATTATCATTTGTATGTAATTTTTTTATCCGTAGCAACAACTCCCTTAAAAACGGCATGAAGTTCATGTATGGTAAATGATAAATTATATCATTATCATAATTTTAAGGGAATACTAATTAAAACGGCACAAAGTTCCCTAATCCAATTAGCGCTCAAATAATTACATCTAGAAAAAGATTGTGCGCCGTCCGATCAAAATATAAACGGGAAGAAACCGTTTATTCTGTTACAATTCCCTCCATTTTTTTTTTTCCTTTCTCTTTTTTCGATTGATTCCGTTTGAAGAAGAAGAAGAACGCAGAGTAATCGTAAAATCTAGGGTTTCGAAGATGTGGAACTTGGGTGAATGTTGTAAGGGTTGTAAAAGTAAGGATCGGGTTGTGATTGATCACGAGGCGAGGAAGACGCATTGCTCCGAGTGTGGTCTTGATTCTGATATCGGTGATTCTGGTCTCTCCAATGTCACCACCGAGCAGAGTAATGGTACCTCCGGTGATTTCTTGTCCCTTACGCTCGGAAATTCGCAGCAAGGTGGTGGCTCAGCACCCGTCTCCGTCGCCAACACCACCGTGACGAAGAAGAATAGCTCCGATCTCGAATATTCGGAGAAACGTGCCTTAGACGCCATGATGATCAATCTTGACTCTGATCCCGTCTCCATCGCGGCTATGTCCTTTAGGTAGCGTTACATCTTCTTTCTTAATTTTCTTAGAGGAAATGTCGTTTCGTTTTTACAGATAAGTTACAATTTCGCTTCATCCGTTTTACAGGTTATGTCTTCCTGCGAAAGTCAACGTATGTTTTTTTCTTGACTTCCGTCTATAAACAACTCTGGATGAATAGTTAGTTATAATACAGATAAGTTTGAATGAGTGTGTTTCTTGATGTGTAGAATAAGGCTAAAGAGATATTCAAGAAAGTGGAGAAGATATGCACAGAAAAGGATCGAGTTGCCTTTAATGCTGCTTGTATCTACATTGCATGTCGACAAGAGGACATGACTCGGCATACGAAGGGTATGTATATATAGTTGAAACCCTTGAAAGATTCTGGTTCCTTTCTTGATCTATCTTTTGTTTTTGTAGTTGAATCAGCCTCTTCAAAACCTTGTTTTTTCTTGTAGAAATATGCTCTGCTGTCACCGAGGCCACAATGTATGAGTATGATATTTCCAAGGCAATTGGGGTGATAGCTGAGGCAACAAAGATGGACAAAAAATGGTTGATGGAAGTCAAAGCTGCTGACTTTATTGTGAGTAGTTTTGAGCTTTTGCTTGTATTGAGCTCGTGGTTAGTTAATCAAAGAGCTCTCATTTACTGACGTTATGTTCATCTACAGAACCGGTTTTGCGCCAACCTTGGAATGGATGGCAAAGCAGTTAAAGCTGCTCAAGAAGCTGCTAAAAGTTCTGAAATAATTAAGAGGTACCTTCATGATTTGGGCAGTTTCTTGATCTGAGTAAGCAAATATATGATCCTTATTATGTCTTACTTGTTTGAATACAGTTTTGGCACTCCGAGAGCAGTTGCAGCTGTAATCGTATATGTCATTGCTCGAATTTCTGATAATAAGAAGAAGCTGCTTAAAGGTGGCAATTAAATCTCTCTTTCTAATTAGCAGTATAAATCTGATTAGCACTTCTCTTTTCTCTAACTTCTGTACATTTGATGATGTTGCAGATGTCTTAAAAGCCACTGGAGTTGAAAGAAGTAGTATAAGAAACGCATACAAGAACCTGTACACATATCTTCCAACTATTATACCAAAGGGGTTTGCTGATTTGAAGGACCTGCATGAAGCTCTTGGAAGACCATAAGAGATGGATCTTTAACTACGAGGATATACATTACAAGCAACATCTCTGTCAAGCAAGATTTTCTCTTTCCTTTTTTTTTTACTATGCCCTTGTATAACAGAAAGAAAATTCTACCATGAATATGCATCATCAAAGTTACTACTATTGTATTTTTTTTTTGTTTTTTTCATGAGTGTCACTATTGTAGAAAAAAATATACGATTGTTTTGTCTCTTGCAATATCTGGTTGCTAAATTACGACTTTATTAAAAAAATGTACTAATAAAAACTTAATTCAAAATCTAATCCATCTCCGATGTTAGTTTGGTTAAGGAATTTCCGTTGTGTTAAGAAACAATAACTGAAAAAAGGAAACACAAGGTTCCATGTGGTATCTGGGAAAATGGAAATATGTGGTATTTACTGGTGAAATATATTTCATGTTAAAAGTAAAAAGTAAAACATGAATAGGAAACGGTATAGTAAACAAAAAAATGGAAAAAGGAACTTGAGCGATATATTTCCTTTTCCTAATAGACACAGATAAATCAACCAATATAAATAGACCCCCAGAGATCCAACAATCAACACAAAAATCTCTCACACACTTCTCCAAAACCACAGAGATTAATTAATAATCCCACTCTCTAACAAACTAATAATTCTCTCAATACAATGTCGATCGCTGATAATACCTTTTCGATGTCGACCATGTCCGATGCTTTACCACATATCCGTTTCTCTAGAGGAATCTCCGGCTTCCATTCCTCCTCCGGGCTTCTACCCACGCGCCTCCGACACGCGCTTAAACCCTCTTTCAACCTAATGACTAGCGGCGAAGGTGTGGCCCTCTTCAAAGACATGATCTCGAAGCTAGACCGAAGACAGCTTCACACGATGGCCTCTTGCTGACGTCAGACTCCGATTACTTCACGGAGGTTGTCAGAAACAAGCACGGGTCGAGACGCGTGCAGAAGCTCCTCGGGATATCAGACGACGTGGACGCGCTCTTCCACGCCGCATCTTGCGCCGTTTCCTCCACGTCATGACCGACAAGTACGCGTCCTACGTGGCGAGACGAGCCATGGCCGTGTTCGACCAGACGAAGAAATACGCAATGTACGAGCACATCTCCACCACGCGCTCGACATAGCGTCGTGATCAACACGGCTGCATCGCGCTCAACGAGATCATAACCGACGCGGACGATCCTTTCTACAGAAATATGCTGCTGACGTGGTCGCACAACGCTCTCTGCCTAAGCAACGATGCTTCAGGGAACTTTGTGGTCCAACACGTACTTAAACTGTATGACTTGCGTTGCACGCATAACGTTGGAGTTAATCTCCGAGGCCATTGCTTTGAGCTGTCGTTTAAGAAGTATGGGAGCTACATCGTTGAGAAGCTTCTGGAGGCGGAGGGTCGATGGGAGTTGTGGTTGGGGAGCTTTTGGAGTGCGACGGGAGACAGGTTGATGAGGCTGGCGAGGAATGAGTTTGGGAGTTTCGTGGTGTCAAGGCACTGAGAGTCACGCAGACGAATAGGATCGATCTGTTTTGGGATTTGGTGCAGAAGCTGATGCCTTTTCTCCATCTCTTGCGTAGGTCTCACGGAAGTAGCATTGCAAACATCTTGGAGGCATGTTCTATAGCTACAAGATGATCAAATTATAAGTGTTTAGGTTGTTCTCTCGTTGATTACTACTGAAATCTTGTTAAAGAAGTTTGTCATTGATTGATTTTTGTATAAGGATCCAAATTTGATTCAAACGGAATGACATAACATTGCCTTTAATCGTGCCATGATCAGTTTGTTTTTACCGAAATTAAGATGACTCTACTAAATTGGTTCGATATTATTGTGGTGGAAGTATAAATTCTCCAAGATATATAAAGAAAACGATAGAGAGCCCTATCACGGTAGATTTTTCTAGAAGAAAAGAGTAACAAAGGACAACAATTGCTTGCAGTAATCTAACCTAGTAGATAAATCCCTAATTATATTCTCTGTTTATATATTGATAGAAAGTTAGAAACACCTAAATCATGTTTGTTCCAACTTCCAAGAGATAAATTTTCTTCGAATTAAGAGTTAACGAGTTTACGTTTTACTCCTTCAATAATCCCAAGATTGACGAGTTTTTTTTTATAAAAATTTGACAAAATTTATAAGCGTAGACTGAATCTGTTAGTAACCGAAAACAAACCGTGTAACGAACTAAACTGGTAAAGTTAGTAACAGAAAAATCGTGTGAAAATTTTGTGGGCCTTGGGCCATGTATCATGGCCCGTGTTTAATATTGCAGTATTTATACGATAAATCGTGGGAAAATTTGAAACGCTTCCTCTGCTCTCTGCCATTTCTTTCTTCTTCTTCTTCCTCTGCTCTGGGTAAGATCGAAGCATCTTCTTATTACTTTCTTTTCCTTCTCGATTTTCTCGGAATCCTGAAATTTTCTTTCCGCTGCATTCATTTTCTACCTTTCGCGCCTCTTTGCAAGTAGTCAAGTAGTAGTAAATCATCCCGTCTTGACATTTATCGAAGTTTCTTCTTCTTTGAATCTGCGATTTGGTGGGTTTCTGTATGTTCATCCATATCCCTGTTCAATTTGATGCATAATTTCTGGGTAATTTCTTGATAATCGTGTTCTGGTTTCTGGAATCGATGCGTTGGATATCAATTCTCTCTTCGATTGTTGAATTTGTCAGAGATTTCTTCTATTTTAGACTGTATATCGACTCCATTCTTAATCTTGTGCTGAATCTGAGATCTGGATTTGGGAATCTCCAGGTGGTGGAATTTTGATCGAGATGGGAAGATTATTCGTGACAAACATCGATGGACCAGTCTACAAATGCAAGCGTTGCCAAGTCAAAATCACTTACGCCGATCCAGCTAAAAGGGTTGGTTTCTGCTTCTTCCTCAAACTCGGTTTATTGTTTTTCTCCGATTTCCTCTTAACTCTCCGGAAGATGAACATTTGATTGCATACTTAGTTGAAATCTGATTAGAGATTTTACGTACAATTCTTGAAATTGATCTGATTTTGTTGTGTAAATGGGTGTGTTTTGCAGTCACTGCCGTCGGCTGACTTTCCGGCCAGCTTTGGGAAACTGTATTACGTCATGGAATGGTAAAAAAAAAATCAATCTTTACTTTATGACAACATTCCTTTTTACTGAAAGTGAAAAAGTAAAAACCCTTTTGGTGGTGGCAGCTACAATGTGGTGGTTGGAAATAGAGTGGCAATCGCTATAGATGGAAACATTAACGATTCAATGCGTGAGATTTCCTGCGTCGCTTGTGGCTCACGTCTCGGCTTACGCTATGTATATATTCAAGACTCAGTTTTCATCACCATGAGTTGGTTTGAGAATTGGTGTTTTTCTCATTATGCTTTTTTTTTTTTCGTTGGCAGGAGAGCAACGATAGGAGACTCATGTACAATCAAGGACATTTTCTCATCAACAGGTGATGATCCATTTTGATTTTGATTTTGCAGCAAGATGATCTTTGCTCTTGAGGAATAATGGCTTCTTTTGATGCAGGTATAAGCTCCGTGGACCACGAAATGGAAGCGATGATGAGAATTGAATCCAGGAAACGAAGAATGAAGCTGCTTTATGATATATTCTCTCCTTTCTTCTCTTCTTCAACTTTCTTTTCTTAAGTGAATACTCCTCAAACCTTTTCTTTGCTCCATTTTTCTCTTGAAGACTTGACAACACAAACCAAATGTTCATTAGTGGAAAAAAGGACCTTTTGTAAGTAGCTGAAGTTTGTTGACCATTCGCTAAAGAGATTAAAGATTTCATCTTTCTTTTTGTTTTTTACTTTTTTTCCATGTTCTATTTGTAGATCCAGAAAGTTCTCTTCTTTTACACTTTGTCTATGTTTACATTTTACAATACAATTTTGCATTAGGGGAAAGAACAGTATACTGTATATTGCTTCTTCTATTTAATTTTTTATAGATTGGTGGAGTAATACACAAGTCAATCGTATGAACATTTTAATCAGCGTCGGTCAATATAAATCTTAGCCCTGGTCTAACTTATTGAACCAATAGTTAACATTTCTTTGGTCCCTTTTGCCCCTATGGCAAAAAAATAGATTATTCATTTTACATTGGACAATTAAGAAAATGTCTAAAACAAAACTATTTGAAATAGGTAAACGGGTTAAAGGTTGAGTCCCTAGGGTTACATATTTTTACAACTCTGAGAAAAAGGTTAAAGGGGTTTACATTTTTTCTTAAGGGTTTCGGTTTCTTAGGATTTAGTTGTTAGGGTTTACAAGTTAGCTTCTAAAGGTTTAAAAAATTTCATATATCGTAAATGATTTGAAGCATAAAATGCATACTCGTGAAGGAGAATTTTATCGAGATTTCTTTTACTTTCGGAGGAGATGGCGGCGGAGAGCGAAAAGGCGCCCGTTAAAATAAGATTAGGGGTTGCAATTTCTCATCAGAGAGATAATATGTTGTTTAAGATTAAGGGACTGCTACAAAATGTGACTTCTTCCATTTGTAAATTCAGAGATCAAACAAACGTCGCTGTAAGTTTTTGTATACTCTCAGTTGATTACTTTTATAAGAAAAAGAGGTCTACATGAAATTCGTGAGAAGCAGAGAAAAACTAGCTAGAACGCCGAGATTAGTTCTTAAACTCTGCTTATTAATAAGTCAAAACATATAGAAATGTGACTTACTCTCTCGTATAGACCAAAGAAAGCTCCTACAACATGGACGCCGAGGCCAAGGACTCTAAGAAAGAGTCTTGTGTTATCTGCACTGAAGACAACATTGATTCTGAGCTCATGTTTTCTGTCGATAAATGCGGTCATCGGTTTTGCTTAAACTGTGTGGAACGGAATATAGCGGTGAATCTGCTTGATGGAACGATACCTAATTGTCTTGAGCATCGCTGCAAGTCTCAGCTGTCTATTGATAGATGCGGCATGCTTTTGACTCGCAAGCTGAGTTTGATGTGGAGGCAGAGGATTAAAGAGAACTCAACTCCTTTGGACGAGAGAATTTATTGTCCGGACCAAAGTTGCTCTTACTTAATGTCCAAAAAAGAGCTTGGTTCATCTGTTGATGATGAGTCTGGACTTAGGAGGTGCTTCAAATGCTTTCGCTCCTTTTGCCTCCGGTGCAAAGTTCCATGGCATAGCTCACTATCGTGCAAAGCTTACAAGAAACTGCATCCTAATCCTCAAGATGATGATGATGAAGATGATGCAAAGCTTAGATCCTTGGCAAAACGTAAAGGGTGGCGTCAATGCGGAAAATGCCATTACATGGTTGAACGTATTGAGGGATGTTTCTTCATGAGATGCAGGTATCTTATTATCTTAGACCTTATGAACGAAGCAATATATTGTCTTTCTTTTATACATTTTTGTCGAATTTGATTATGTTTTTGGGATATATAAACATGTTGCATATCATACGATGCAATTTAATGCTTTCTCCGGTAACATTTTAGGTGTGGAAATACATTTTGCTACATGTGTGGAGAAGGATCCGTGCAACATAATCCTCGATGCCGCACCCAAGACCCACATTGGATTGCTCGTTGGCTTTTTCGTGGTTCCTTTGTAATAGGTGTCGTGTTAAGCCTGTTGAGATTGATCCTGTAAATTTGAATTTTTATTTTATTAGCTTATTTGTACTAAGAATCTACAATTTATACTAATATTCATCACTTGGTTTTATTACTTGTTGAGTTTCGTTAAATCCAGTTAAATTTCTTATGAATGTTTCAGTATTGTTTTTAAGTGATGTGTTCTTTCGACAGAAGAAAACTCATTATGACCGACAACATTGACAAGAACACAAAGAAAGATCTTTCGACGATCAAACTATATATGACTAGATAAAAAAGCCTAGAAAACCGTTTCTTATCAAAAGACTCTTGATTACTTGACGGGGATAACAATTGCGAGATCGTTTTTACTCTCAAAATTTACAACCATATAACAAAGACAAAAAAATTTACAAAAACATCATCTCTTATTTAAATTTAATAATAATGTTGGCTGTTTATCTTAGCAGCAGCAACACCTGCAGCAACATCTTCTCGTGCCTTTTCAAACCATTCTATAAATCTTTCTCGTGCTTCTTGATTTGCGCCATCAGAAGAAGCGGGCTCGTTTTTTGGCCTTTTGCTCCTTTTCTGTGGAATTTCATCCCGTCTCCTTTTTCGAGAAGATTCATCCCGTCTCCTTTTATGAGATGATGAAGTTGGAGAAGAAGAAGGTGGCTCGTTTTGTGGCCTTGCAGACGCAAAAGCTGCAGCAGTATCTTTTCGTGCCTTTTCAAGCCATTCTTTAATCTTTTCTTGTGCTTCTTGATTTGCGCCATCAGAAGAAGCGGGCTTGTTTTTTGGCCTTCTGCTCTTTTCCTGTGGAATTTCATCCCGTCTCCTTTTTCGATCGTACTCGCTTCTCTTGTCTTTGTCGGATAATAGACGCCAAGCATCTGAAACCATCTTAAATGCACCTTCCGCGCCATGAAACCTGTTCTTGTCTGGATGAAGCAAAAGAGCTAGCCTCTTGTACTGTCTCTTCAACGTTTCTTCAACAGCTAATGGATCCACGCCTAGGATCCCATACCAATCAGACTCGTCTCCTCCGTTTGATCCACAGATGTAAACATGTGTTATCGCCAAGACTTGTTTCAGACCGTCGAGCTTCGGATACATTTTCTGAGCCTTGCTAGCGAATTTTTGCGCACCATTGTAATCGTTCTCTGATAGTTTCCTATCTGCGATAGCCAATGCTCTTCTAGCTTCTTCCTTGTTACATTCCATGTTTGAGCAATACGAGTTAATTAGATGACGTGGACATACTATATAGGGAAAGTCGTAGCTTGTAGATGACGTTACTTTCCTTTTCCTTTTCCTTTAACGGAAAAAAAGGAAAATTGGCTGAAAAAGGAAACTCGAGCGATATTTCCTTTTATAAATAAACAAATAATCTACAGCAGCTAGTAGATTATTTGTTTATTTATCTTAAGTGAATACTCAAATCTTTTCTTTGCTCCAAACATTTTTTTTTTTTGAAGACTTTTCAACTCGAACCAAATGTTCATCAGTAGAATGTAGAATTAAAGACATTTTGTAAGTAGCTGAAATGTGTTGACCATACGCAAAAGAGACCAAAAATTTCATCTATCTTTTTTACATGGAACAATTAAGGATTAAGGACAGGTCTAAAACTAAAACTATGAGAAAAAGGTAAAAGGTAAAGGGTCCCATTTTCCGGGGCTTGGAACCCGGAATTTGGGTTCTTCACAGCCGTTGTTGTATAGGCTCCCATTAAATGCCAGCCGTTCATTCCTAAGAAGCTCAGTCATGCCCAGAGAGTTCACACTTTGCCCTTGATTCCACTTATCCCAGTGACCATTAGACAAGTTTGAATTTGCAGATGGTTGTTGTTGTTGTTGTCTTTGGAGCTGTGACAAGGCAGATACGCTACTTCCCTGTGTCTGGTGATGCACTGGCCTTGAACTATATCGGTAAGGATCGGTGGCAAGCGAAGGAGATAAGTTTCTGTGATCATGGTGAAACCCATTCACTTGTTGTTGTGCAGCAGACAGAGACTGCTGTCTCAACATTTGCCGTCCTGTTTCGTTTCCAAAGGAATTCATTTGAGATGAGAATCCTGATCTCATATCCAAGTCTGCATTCACCATCCCTCTTCCCACAGCTAAAATTGCAGGATCCACAAACTCAATATCATTTGCACCATTCGGATTACCAACTGGAGGCTGTACTTGATAAGCATTCCTCAACAAGGAGGTAGAGTCAGGAAAACGACTTCCTACGATACAACAAGTGCACAATAGTTTTAGTCCGGAGAATCAGCCACACTCTAAGCTACCCTAAATAGAAGAAAAGAAGTACCTGATGCAGTATCTGAGATTGGCCCACTCTCTCATGTGATGAGAAGCCAGGAGGAGGTAACCTACTGGGAGCAGAAAATCCTGGAGGAGCAGAAACTTGGGGTCGTGAAACTGCAAACCAGGATTCTTGTACTAGGACTAGCAGCATAGTTTTCCAATCCACCAGAGTAGTTTGAAGCAAATCCATTAAGACTCCCAAGATTATCCTGATAGATATCTCGGCTCGCTACAGACTCCTGAATAGGCTTACCTCTCGGCAACTGCCCACAAAGGCGATGGTTCTCACTGCCAAATGTTTGATTACTAGATTCTTCATACCGAGCAAAAGAAAATCTGGACTGGCTGTTATGTTGCTTCAGGAGGTTGGAAGGTTTAAGCGTAGAAGATCGCTGATCAACTTCACCAAGAAACTCTAAATTGGGGGAAAGTCAAGGTTTCATCCCATGGATCAAAGTCGAGTGACAAAATGTTTGAGATTATAGCATCCTCGCATTGCTTACTTTGTTCCTGCCTTCATTAGCAAACAGAGAGTGCTCCACATTGGACATGGTTTTCTCACCAAATCCATTAGGAACATGCAATCTATCGCTGCCTCTGTCCAAAGCAAACCTCGAATGTGAATCGTTCAGACCTGAGATTTCAAAAGGCAGGGGAGAACGAGAAGCCATATTATTTGAATCTAACATGGAACTTGACGAATTAGACAGAAACCGCGAGCGAATGATATCTTCTTCAGGGTGTTTCCGTTGGCTATCAAATGATGATACATTCTCCACTTCCAGTTTTGAGTTAACTCGCGTCTGGGATTGCAAATCTGATCTCCAATCCCACTCAGGCCTTGTGCAGGGGAGCCCATTTTCTGATGGGACAGCTTTCTTATCAGTCTTACAGAGCTATCCATCCTACACTGCTCTAAATGTGGCAACTTTGATACTTCAGGACCAGGTTGTCTAATAGAACCTTGATCACACTGACTGCCAAACTCTATTTGGAATATCAGGACGTTCATCCACAGAATTCGTAGTTATCCCCATGCGCGAAACACCAACAGACAAGTTACTTACAGTTTCATTTGGATCGTGAAACGAGTTCATAGTAGCTGAAGGCTGGTCAGTGGCTCTGCTATCGTAGGAAGAGTCACTTGAACTGGATAATGGATTGCGAGGAGGATCCCTATCAGGTGAGATAGTTCTCTTGGACCCAGCAGAATCAATCACAACATATGCTGCAAAGGCTTCAACACATTAGGTTTACTTTTGTCAGCAACAGTTTGGCTTTCATCTTTGAGAGACGGTCTTTTAAGAATGTCACTTGAGGATACAGGCCCATGAGCTGCGTTTGCAACAACAGCAGCGAAGGGCAAGGTTCCATTTACTGATGTTGATCTTTGTATATCAGAAGATCCATTTGAGGTAACTGAAGATCGCTAAAGACTGCTGGTTTGCAAATAGGTGTCCCCCTGCAACAGAAGTCCATTTATTAGATCGAGTAGTCAAAAGAATTCGCATATAAAGCAGCAGTGAGCTTACCATGACGATGCAGCAGGAAGAGCGGTGGAGGGAACACTTGCTGCATTCTGCTCATGTAAAATAAATTTACGATATGAAATTATTAAGCACAGCAAACTGAAAGGAATTCTTAAGCTGAGTGCTGAGATTTAACTCAACTTACCGTTGAAGGAACTTTTACGATTGGTTTTGTAGTAGAATTGTCACTACAATAAGCATCCAGTGGTGGCGGTAGCATGCTCCCTGAACGGTGCTGCAGAACATTTGATGTTCCAGTGATTTGCTGAACTCTACTCATTCAAAATTAATATAAGAATTAACAGTCATCCAAGAATTAACTCTACATGTCTAAGAAAGACAGAATTGAAGATGATAAAAATACCTTGTATAGGCAGATATGAGCTCATCTTTTGTGAAAGTATCCTCTTGAGAGCCAGCCTCATGCAAATAGAGACAATAAGGGTTGACGCATGTCTGGAAACAAAAACATGAAACTCATCACCCCAAAAAAAATCAATTTCAACTATCATCTGAAAGAAGGTAACCAAAAGAATAACTAGCAAAAAGCAGAATAAAGTATTCATAGAAGACGTACCACGTTTCTCAGCCATGTATGACAATACCTAGCTGTCCCAAAACAAGCCCTACAATATATGTAGAATGCACATATGACCGTTAAAATAATGATGTTTTCTTTCACTCCCGTTTAAACAAAAAGGAAAAGAGGAAGAACTTACTTCAGTGCTTTACCATCCAAGGTAAACCCATGAACAGCCTGAATGCAGCGAACAGCCTCTTCCTCTTTTGCATAAGTAATATATCTGAGATGATAAAGTTTACCATCAGACGAAAACAATAACGCAAGCAAAGTCAAAGGAATTCATGACAAGAGGAAAATTTGGTTGACAGAAACGCACACACTGCATGTACTGTTTGGGAATGTTGGATGACACCAGATGCTAATCTGGACATTGAAACCTTCATAACTTTTCCATACTGACCGAAATATTCTTTGTGATAGAGTAGCTGTAAGAAAAATGGAGAACTAGTCAGAGAGCAACCCACAAAGAAATGATTAAAACGGTTGGGATGAGAGTTCTCATACATCTTCATCTGCTAGATTAATGGGCAACCCGACAACGTAAACAAGATTCCTTCGAATGACTCGCACACTGGTGAGTTCCCTTTGCCCTTCAGAAGGTTTTGATTTTGACTTTTGAACCTTCTTGCGCTCAATGTTGCCTTCAGAGGCCAGACTGTGTGCAGGTAATTGTAGACAAAATCCATCAGCAAAAGAAAGTGGAAAAAGATTGCGTATAAAGCATCAAATTACAAACCTGTCAAAATCAACAGTCATCCCAACAATCTTTTCTTTGTCATATGGAGTGCGACAAGCTGGACAACGCCCTTCTATTTGATCTTTCTCTGCCATGTCCACTATGTGATGCCAACACCAAACACATATCTGAATCACAAGCACAAATAACAGAACAGGGACAATGGTCAATAAGGCCAGTAAAAGATGTCTACATGGTTCCACTGAGTCATTTATTATCACATATATCCTATTCTTTATCCTTTGCAGCAGAAAGTTTAGGCTAAACCAAGAAAAGTGTATATCTTTAACAGTCCTCCCTATGGTTATACGAGTAAGCAGTAACATGTAAATTGCAAAATACGGAAAAGGAAGGCAGATGCCAAAACCTGATAGCCACATTGGCAAGGCTTCAATTGCTGATCAGTAAGATCCATCTTCTCAGCACACAGTGGACAAGTCTTCTCTCCATGGTCACTCATGGTGGTCTACAGAAAGATTATGAGATACATTAATCATAAGAGTTAAGAAAGTAAAGATACTTGAGCTCTTAAAGGCTAAAATAATCACAGAAAAGAGAATGTGCGAAATTCAATTTAGGATCCCACAAAAACCCCAGGAACAAAAACAAAAAGAAGACAGAAACAGAATTAGGGTTTTGAGATTCAGCAGGTTCAAACTCCAAGAGAAGAAATTCAGAGAGAGGCGAAAGGGAACATACGAATGAAAGCTCGATCGAGATTTGCAGATGAAGATTGAGACGAGGAGAGGGAAGCTCGAACGAAAACTGGAGATTGCGAGCGAGCGAGAGAGAGAGAGCCAAACGGATGGCTGTGAATTTTGGGAGATGGCCTTTTTAACCCTTGCTTTTCTCCACGTTGCTGTTTTGTTAAATTACAGAGAGTTAACAATTGGGCCGTCCGCTGCCCATTGGGCCATGTCCACACAGATAGGTCAAAATGGGTTCATTACAATCCGTTTGTGAAATTATTCAACGGAATTAAGTTGTAAGTTAATGTGTTTTAGCGTATTGTACAATGAATTTTTAACAATACATAATATGTTTTTACAAAAGTTTATTCATATTATATATATATAACCCATTCAGCCCATGGTCATTAGCATTATTGAGTTTGGGTTATAAACAACATTTGGGGGGTTTATTGTGTAAACAATCCGATGAATAACATAATGAAAAAACCTATACTGTATTTCGGAACTAAATGTATTTACAATTTTGAATAAGAAACAACATCAGAGTGGGGCAAAACTTAGAACTCTGTTATCCTTTGGAACTTTACATGCATCCACATTTTGTCATAATCCCCACCAAACCAATCTGCAGAAATCAAATCAAATACAAGGCACCCCAGACTTCAACATCTTCGCTTCTACATAAGAGAAGTCATCTTTAGTATTCACATATTTACAGTCAGATCCTATGTATTAGTCAAAACCACACTTTCTATAACAAATATTCTATACCTTTGAAGTTCAAAATCGCAGTTGGGAAATCTATGTCGGAGCCCTGCATCTTTCTCTGACAATTGATTATATATGCGCAGCAGCGGTAGCAGTTTTGGTGCATGATTCTTCCAGCACAACCAGAACAAATCCAACAAAGCAGAGAAACTTCTCTTCATGCCACAATCACATCCCATATGTCCTATTATAAACATCTCCAGGGCTTGGTATCCGGAATTTGGGTTCTTCATAGCCGTTGTTGTATAGGCTCCCATTAAATCCCATCCGTTCATTCCTAAGAAGCTCAGGCATGCTCAGAGAGTTCACACTTTGGCCTTGATTCCACTTATCCCAGTGACCATTCGACAAGTTTGAATTTGCAGATGGTTGTTGTTGTTGTCTTTGGAGCTGTGACAAGACAGATACGCTACTTCCCTGTGTCTGATGATCCATTAGCCTTGAACTATATCCGTAAGGATCGGTGGCAAGCGAAGGAGATAAGTTTCTGTGATCATGGTGAAACCCATTCACTTGTTGTTGTGCAGCAGACAGAGACTGATGTCTCAACATTTGCCGTCCTGTTTCGTTTCCAAAGGAATTCATTTGAGATGAGAATCCTGATCTCATATCCAAGTCTGCATTCACCATCCCTCTTCCCACAGCTAATATTGCAGGATCCACAAACTCCAAATCATTTGCACCATTCGGATTACCAACTGGAGGCTGTACTTGATAAGCATTCCTCAACAAGGAGGTAGAGTCAGGAAAACGACTTCCTACGATACAACAAGTGCACAATAGTCTTTAGTCCATAGAATCAACCAGTGCGTTACCCCTAAATAGAAGAAAAGAAGTACCTGATGCAGTATCTGCAGATTGGCCCACTCTATCATGTGAAGAGAAGCCAGGAGGAGGTAACCTACTGGGAGCAGAAAATCCTGGAGGAGCAGAAACTTGAGGTCGTGAAACTGCAATAGGACCACAGTCAGAAAAAAAAAGATCCAACCAAGAAACAAAACGGAAAGGAATGCACTATATAACACTAACCAGGATTCTTGTACGAAGAGAATAAAGGACTAGAAGCATAGTTTTCCCATCCACCAGAGTAGTTTGAAGCAAATCCATTAAGACTCCCAAGATTATCCTGATAGATATCTCGGCTCGCTACAGACTCCTGAATAGGCTTACCTCTCGGCAACTGCCCAAATAGGTTCTCACTGCCAGATGTTTGATTACTAGATTCTTCATACCGAGCAAAAGAAAATCTGGACTGGCCGTTATGTTGCTTCAGGAGGTTGGAAGGTTTAAGAGTACTAGATCGCTGATCAACTTCACCAAGAAACTGAGGTAAATTGTGGGGAGAAATCAAGGCTTCATCCCATGGATCAAAGTCGAGTGACAAAATGTTTGAGATTATAGCATCCTCTGAGTTGCTTACTTTGTT